>NDGN011348411.1:0-26300 GCA_002564285.1 Tympanoctomys barrerae | reverse complement strand
TCTCTAATTTTGGTCTGCAAACTTCAGTTGTTAACCCTCCAGAAGAGAAGTTTATTGTTATTAGCATACAACCTAGGCTATTAAGTTTAACTTCACTATCTGTTTGAATATCAAACATCTTAGGGTTAGGTGAGACAGGAGGGCTAGATGGCCAGAAAGGGTTGGAGATCACTATCTTTCTTTCAACTCATTTTCTGATAAAAGAAAAATTGTGCTTGATTAAAAATATTTTTGCAACATAGTACTGTATTCATCAGTTCCATCCCTTACTTTTCTGCTCTAAATTTTTATTTTATCATAATAGTAGCTAGCTGTGAGACTCAGTACCCTTCCCTGAGGGATACATAATACAATTGGTGTGTGTACCCACTTAGTCTGACCAAAAACAAGATATGCGCATGTGTACAAAAGTGTCAAACGAGGAACTTCACTGCTGTGATGCCCCCCATAACAAGACTGGTGCATGTTTAGCCAAGCATCGCAGAGGGTCCAAGAGAGCCACACCACTCCAGGATTTCTTTTATTCTTTCGAATTTTTGTGGTAAAATAGTCCAGTTCAGTGCAAAGGCACATGAAAACCTAGATCTGCAAGTTTTTGAGGAAGTCAAAAGTAAATCATCACATTACTCAGCCACTGATAATGGAGATGATTCACTATGCTAAGATGCAGGCTTTCCCAACAGAAAAGTGGTATGGACATATGAATGATGATGGTGATGACCCTGACATTGACCACGTGAGCCAAAGTTTCCTGGAATAGTGAAATCGAACAAAAATGAACTGATACAGAAATAGAGAATACAGAACTTTTTCATTCAGATCATAAAAAAGCATCATTGTGAGGAAATATTTGACAAGTCAAAGTGTTTCAACATGGTTATACAACCAAAAGGAACAACCCAATGGTAGAACTGGGCCCAAAAATGCACTAAGAGTCTTGACAGGGGTGAAAGTTATTGGACAGAGGGCCTGAAGTCATTCAGTATTGGAAACTATAACATATGAAATGCTACAAGATGCTGTGAAACACACAAAGGCTGAAATGCAACTAAACATTCTGTGTGTACCACTAGCTATGTTCAGAATTGTATTCATTGGGCTGAGATATGACTCAGCAGCATAAATGACTTCCTGGTAAGTGCAAGGTCCTGAATTCAATTCCTGGTGAGATATATATATATATATATATATATATATATATATATATATATAATTTATGGCTATATATTATAGATTACTATATATTATAATGACATTGCACTAGCTGAACTGAAAGCATTCAAAGGTCTGCTGTATTTAGCAGGGATTTCTCATGGTCATTACAGCATTGTAAAAGAATAAAAGACTATAAAAGGATAGAAAAAGCCTTAAAATAAATACCTTGGTACAGGGGAAAATTTATTATGCTTTTTCTTTTAACATTTGCCCTTGAACACATCCATCTGGTCTTTATTTGCATAGTAATAAACTGAAAGATGTTGTATACAAACTTGCTGTTCCCATCTCCCAAACCAAATTTGAATGTGACATTTGACAAATAGTTGGCCAGTTTCATGATGTTACATTTACTAACCGAGCATAATTTGACCTGTATAGGCACTGTATGCAGGAACAAACCTGAAATTTTGTAATTTCAAAACAGAATTGTATAGTACAATGCTTGGATTCCAGAAAGATTGGCCTCATATATGGCAAAGAAAATCAAGTTGCTATTGCCAATGTCAACATTTCACCATAATGGGAAAATATTGATAGGGAAACTAACAAAATGGCAGCCCGAGATGGACATTTTCTACAATAAAAACAAAATTGGAGTAGAAGTTATTGATAGGTGATTTAGCCACTATGAAGTCGTTTGAAACACAAAGCATTGGTCAGTGGTGGTGCTTTACTTAAACCTAAACATGTTTGCTATAAATAGTTTGATAGTTTACAAAGAAAACAACAAGTATAAAATATCACAGGAAATTCTATTAGAGGTGTGGGACTAAAACTCATAAGAGATAATTTACAGCACAGGAAAAACAAAATTTTCCTGTCCAGTGAATTATACACACACACGAAAAACATACTGTGGAGCACACAGGTAAGCTAGCAGGTGAGCAGGCAAGCACAGCATCATAAGAGCCTACTATAACAACAAGATGATGTTAGCTGTGCCCTGAAATAAAGTAAAGCAAAATAAAACGTATGAGCTCTCAGTGTAAGTGACACTTGTGCATGAATATGCAGTTGTCATAGCTGAGGACTACCTTGAGTGTGACGGTTGAAAGACTCACTTCTGTAGCAGACTGTTCACATTACTCTTTATCTCAGTTTTAATTTTTGATGTTATCTTTTAGGTTTTGTAAACAAGTAAACAGCTGAAGTAAAAAAAAAAAAGTTGACGTGTATTCTAATCAATCATTATGTATTGGATATTTTATTTTATTGATATCTAATTTCCCTGAAAAAAGCATATTGTATGATACTGTAGGAAGCTTTCAACAAAAGTGACAAGACGGCCACATAAGAAGAAGTAAGTACATGTACTTTCAGTGTACGCAAGACATGTACATGGAACATGCAGTTGTCATGTGTGAAGACAGCCTTGAGTGTCATAATTGAAGCAAAGTTTATTTTTGTTGTAGAATTTTATTGCCATTTTCATTGTAGTTCATATAGAAATTTATTTCTCTCTTTTTAATGTATTTAGTACAGGGTTTACAGGGTCTCACTACACAGATCAGACTTGTAGTGATTTTTCCTGTTTTCCAGGCTCCCAAGCACTGGGATTACAGGCAGGGACCACGATACCCAATCTCAATCACCATCTCAGTGAGTCCCGGAGCAGGGTCTGCACAGCTCCCTGGGGATCGAACCCCAGTCCCTGTGCCTGCCTAAACAGGTGCTTTAATCTAAACTGATGACCTATCTGGCTGGGCCAGGAATATATTTCTGATGTTATATTTTTAGGTTTTGTAAGCAGATACACAGATGATGTGAAAATGTTGATGTCTATTCTAAATACACAGTACATATTGAGACCTTTATACGTTATATTTTATGCTCCTGTTAATTGCAAATTATAAATTACAATAAGAGCATCCTGGCAAAATAGCAAGCACACTGAGATGTCAAGTATGTTCTACAAAATGGCCAGAAATGCAAAATACATGTGTTGTTACTGTAAGTGACATGTTCATTTATGTAATTGACTCTTAATATATGAATGCACTGGTATCACTTTGCAGACTGCCTTCGATATGACAATTGGAATAAAGCTTAGCTTTTTGTAAAATGCTATTGGTTATCATTGCAGTTTATATAAGAATTTATTTGTATTGTTTGTTTTTAGACTCAGAACACCAAAAATAGTCAGTGTTGAAATAAACTCAATAAATATTGAGATCTCAATACTTATTTTTGTGGGAGTTTAGCAGTGCAGAGAAATAGAGGCGGCCCGGCTCAGATGGCTGAGTTTGGCGGCACTGACCCAGGAAGAGGAGCTGAGGTCTGACAAGAGGCCCTGTGAGCTGAGAAAGGCTGCTAGGCCCATTGAGGCCCAGATTGAGGCCTAGATCTACAGGGAAGATCCTCACAGCATGGGGACAGTAGGAAGAAACTTAGGTGAACTAGTCTGCCTGGACAACTCCAGGTACATGAAGAACAGGTGCCTAGAAAGAACTCAGGAAACCAGTTAAAATACAGATTCTCAATTTATGACTTGCTCTGTTAGACAGCTTTAATGTTTGCTCCAAAGGTCTAAAATACAAAACCATTAGTTACTAAAGTGTCTTAATTTCTAAATTTCACTTGCTTTTATTAGTATGGCTAATTGTACTACAAAAACTAGGATCCCATATATGCATTCACCACATGTTCTCTCTTGGGTAATAATATCAGGAGGTGCTTCTGTAATAACCTCACCAAAGACTTATACTAAAGGACAAAAGACAGTGCCAAATGGAAACTAACATCCCAATCTCAAACAACAGCAAAAGCAAAACTTGGGGCACACACAACAAAAGAATTTCTGAGACATACGAGATATCTAAAGATCAGACTTTTTACAGAGAGGATCTGACTGCAGTGGTACAGTTACCTACTATCAAACTTTCATGAAAAATATCACAGAAATTAAAATAAAGGGTGTGCTATGAAATACAAAATGACCAAAAAAAGGAACAAAATGAAATCTCAGGCCAAAAGCCCACACAGAATAAATCTAGGAGACATCAGAAGAAAAGAAATGGGAACCCACACATCTGAAATCTCTGAAATAATAGAACTGAAATAAAGAAACAACTACAGAGTAGAATAGAGGAACTCAGATCAGAAATAATCTCCTAGGCAAAAGAGAATGGATAACTATACTGAAAGAATTACTAAACATTTCTAACAAATAAATTGATTAAAAAAATAGAGAAGAATAGAAAAATAGTGGAACCCCTGAATGACCAATATAGGAAAGAAAGAGAATGCCTGAAGCAGGTTCAAAGAGATAGATAGGAAATTAAAAACTCCATTAAAACCAAGCAAATCCATTTGAGTGAAAGTAAATATAGACTTTAAGACCTTGAAAACATCTTTGCAGCTAGTGAGAAAGAAAACAAAAATATGTTAAAAACAACAATGATCCAAGAAATAATAATTCAAGAGCTGCAAAATGATTCAAAGGTAAACAATAGAAGGCTATTAAGTATTAGAAAGAAAGAAGAAGCCGACACAAATGACATAAAAGAATAAGTTCAGAACAGCAAAAAAATTCCCAATATGGAGAAACAATTTGACATTCAGACAACCGAGGCATATAGAATTCCAAACAATTTAAACCCAAATAAAGCTAGACCCTGACACAGAGTAATCAGGATCCCAGAAACACAGCACAAGAACAACCTACTAAAAGCTGTTAGAGAAAAAAAAAAAAAACAGATCTCATTTAAAGGAAACCCCACCAGAATAGCAGCAGATTTCTCAGTACAAACCATGAAGTCAAGAAGAGAATGGAGTGAAGTATTTAAAGTCCTACAAGAAAACAAATTCCAGTCCAGTCTGATGTGCCACAATACTCTCTTTCAGAAATAGTAGAGAAGTGAAATACTTCCATGACAAAGAACAACTAAAGAAATTCCTTACGATCAAATTAACCCTACTCAGATTACAAACAGACATTCTAGAAAAGGATCAAAATCAACTCCAAGAACAACAAAAGAAACCACCAAACAGTGCAAACAAACACAGGAAAAGAAGGGAACTAAAAGCATGAAAGTAACATGACAAACATAAGCTAATACATATCAATTATAGCCATCAATGCAAATGGACTTGATTCTCCACTTAAAAGAAATAGATTGGCAGAGTGGATCAAGAAACAAAATCCAACAATATGCTATAAATAAGAAACATATTTAACCCAAAAAGAAATTCATAGGTTGAGAGTCAAAGGATGGACAACAATACTACATGCTCCAGGAACTCAGAAAAATAGCAGGAGTAGCTATCCTCTTTTCAGGCAATCTGAACTTCAAGCCAAGAATGATCAAATGAGATAAAGTAGGTCACTACACACTGGTTAGGGGAAAACTTCAAGAGGAAGAGATAACAGTCATAAATATGAGAGTACCACATATGGGAGCAGACAATTACATAAGATAAATTTTAAAGGACATGAAAATTCTAATAACCAATAACACAAAGTTAACAGGAAAATTTAATCCATTGTCTCAAAGAGATACCTCAACTGGACAAAAAATTTGCAAAATGGTAGCATAACTGAACCAAACTTTTGAACAAATGGACTTATTTACAGACTTTTTCACCGAACAATACCTGAATACACATTTTTTTCAGTCACACATGGGACATTCTCTAAAAGAGATCACATACTAGTCCATAGGTCATATTTAATTAAATGTAGGAAAGCAGAAATTATCACATTCATGTTATCTGACCACAGTACAATAAAACTATAAATTAACAACAAAAGAAACTAAAAATTTCTATAAACACGTAGACATTAAATTACAACCTCCTCAGAAAACAGTGGTTCAGAAATGAAATTAAATAAGAAATTAAACTATCTACAACCCAACAAAAACTCAAACACAACTTACTCAAATGTGTGGGATGCAATGAAAGCAGTTCTCAGGGAAATATACAGCAGTGAACTCACATTAGGAAAGCAGAACAAGAACAAATACCCTAACGCTGCACCTCAAGCTTCTAGGAAAAGAAAAGCAAACCAAACTCAAAGCCCAAAGAAGGCAGGAAATTAGAAAGATTAGAGTGAAATTAATGAAATTGAGACAAAGAAAACAACACAAAGAATTAATGAATCAAAGATATGGTTCTTTAAAAGATTAAATAAAATTTATAAACCCTTAGCCAACGTCATCAAAAAAGGGGAAATAAAAAGTCTCAAATTTAATAAGAAGTTAAAAGCATGAGATTACTACAGTTCTGATGAATAACCCAATAGCAGCCAATGAAATTGAAAATGTAATAAAAATTTTCAAAGAAAATCCTGGGTCCTGATGGATTTATAGCTGAATTTTACAAGAAATTTGAGAAGCTTTAAACTTAATACTACTCAAACTCTTCAATGAAATTGAAAAGGAAGCAATATACCCAAAATCATTCCTGGAGGCAAGTACTATACTGCCACCAAAACTGGAGAAACATTCAACCAAAAAACAGAATTGTACGCCAATCTCTCTCATGAATATAAATGTAAGTATCCTCAATAAAATACTAGAAAATAGAATACAGCAAATCATCAGGAAGATTATATAGCATGTCCAGGTAGGATTCATCCCAGGGGTGCAAGGATGGTTCAACCCATGCATATCTATAAATGTAATAATTATATCTATAGAACCAAAAAAAAAAAACCACATTATCATCTCAACATACACAGGAAAGCCTTTTGACAAAGTTTAACATTCATTCATGGTCAAAACAATGCAGAAAATTGTAATAGAAGGCCTATACCTCAATCTGATAAAAGTCATCTATGACAAACCAACAGGCAACATCATCTTAAATAGAGAAAAAATAAAAATTTTTACCCTAAAATCAGGTACACGACAAGGATATCCACTATTTTTGTGATTTTGTCCTGTCATGTACTCATTGTTTACTTAATAAAGCCATAAAATAAGATTAATAATTCATCAATAGAAATATTCGAAACAATAAATGTGAGTCTAGCAGATTCATGTATCTTTATCTTTATGACAAAATTAATAGTAGGTTCCATATTAAGAAAAAGTATGTCTTATGGAATAGAGAACATTTGTGTGCTCTCAAAAGGGCTACTTGTTTTGTTTTGTTTATTTTATTGTCCTGCTTGAGAGGACTTACTTCCAGTTTTTATAGAGAGCATCGAGTGAAATTTCACAGCAAATCTGATTTAGCACTGTGCAAGGAGAATCCTGTGCGAGCTACTGCCAATTCCCAGTTTCTTCTCTCCTTCAGCTCCATGACTGGCATTGCTACTCCAGCAGAACTTCTGACAAGCAACATCCTCCCAGTGTGAGAGGCATTCACAGTCTTCTCACTGTGGAAAGAGCCAGTAATCCATGTGCCTAACCTATGGGTGACAGTAATAGAGCTGGAGGAGTTCATAAAGGAGAGAGTTAAATTTTTTCTTCCTAGGAAATTTTTCATTTACATTATGTTCATATTACCATCTCCTGAGTTGCAGTTGGAATGACTTAGCAGCAAAATGAAGATTTATATGCATACCTGATTATCAATTTTGGTTATATGAGCTAATTCTATTATATATCTAAAGTGAAAGAAACAAGCATTCTAAATTATCAAATGTGCTTATAATTTTATTTCATATAAATTTATTTTAAATTTTATGCAGTTTATATTTACTTGAATTATCGTTTTTACCAAAATGTCTGAAGTTTTTATAAATTATATATATATATATATACATATACATATATATATGTTGAGTGTTTGGTATTATAAATTACTGAGGGATACAAATAAAAAGATCAGGAAGACTGGTTTTCTTTACTTTGATGTATTTATGTAAAATGGAAATACAAATATAAGTGGATTTATATGACATGTCAATTAAATATAGGCCAAAGGCACATTAATGTATAGATAACCATATCATGGTGGTGAAGATTGATAAATGTTTCAAAATACATAAGTGTATAGGAGATCGAGAAGATGAGAAAACTCTGTGCCAAGATAAATAGAGCCAGTTACACTGAGGCTATAATCACAGCCACAATCTTCACCAATGGTCGTATATCCTGGCGGGCTTGCTGGGTAAGAGTTTTGAAATAGGAAGAAACAGCCCAGGCAAACCATTTAGTCACCAAAGCGTGAGCTGCTCAGGATGCTATGAGGTTCTGTTTGGCTGTCCACACACAGAGGACAAACAGGATGAAACTAATACATTGGATTTTTGCCAAGTATGTGCTTATCTGAATTGAAGCAAGCAACAATTTTTCAATAGGAAAATGTGTTCAATGATAAAGTACTAGTTTCCAGATCTGGCAGTGAGTTTCTGTTGTGTAGGAATAATTTAGAGGAAAAGCACAATGCACATCTGAAACAAGATGGTAGCAACAGTTATAAAAATGCAGGCAAGAAATTCAGTAAATTAGAATACATGCAATGAAGCGTAAAGACGGATTTCAGTGTACTCCTCTACAGCTATGAACGCAACTTGGCATACATTTGAAAATACTGGAAAAGAAAGTTCCAGATTTACTTTCTGTATGCTGCAGTTGACATGTAATAGAAACTTTGAAACGTACAGATACAATTAAGAAAATATTGAGAAGGTAGACATTTTCTGAAAGATAACATCAGGAGTATTTTTTTTTCTTTTTACTTATTTATATATCCTAATCATTCTATAAGAAACCATAAGTTCTATCATAAAAATTATGAGATTTATATTTTATCACCATGTGTACTCAACTGAAGCTCATTGCTAATGCAGACCTTTTCTGGACAGGTGGCACTCAATATTGAACTTAGGATCATGTACAATCAATGCCAATCAAGTGCTCTGACACTAAGCTATGTCTCTAATCCCCAATATTATTTTTAAAAGTCCTAATTACTGTATGTATTGATCCACTGGTTAAGCCAAAGGAAGTACAAACCTGGGGTAATATTGACAACACATTTGTTGACATTGTTCCTATTTCAGTAATTTTTATTATTTGAAATACCATGCTACTAAAACGCACTGTGGGAGCCTTCCTTACCATTGTCACTGTGGAAACTTGTAAATGTTCCCTGTAGCAGAAACATAAAAAATACTAAGGATAATGTTTGACAACTTGGTACACTTTGTGAATACTTTGTTTTTATGAGGAAATAGAACTTGTTGCAATATCATTAATGTTTTATTTTAAATAACCACTATATTAAAGTAACATTATCACATTAAGATGCCAAAGAAGAAACTATATTCTTACATAAATTTGTAATGGTTGTGACAATTGTCAAAATTATGATGTCTCTATTCTCATTTTATTCAACTTTTCAATACTTGCAAGCTTTTCTTCAAAATCTTAAAACAGCCATTTATATAATAATGTGAAAGAACCTAGAAAGTGTCATATTAAGCAACAGCTGCAGCATTATATTTGTAGCACTTTACTATCATTAAAATTAATTATAGTCATATTAAATTTGAATGGCTATAAATTTAAGGCTCTAACTTCTGCTGAAATAATTTTACACATATGACTTTTTATTCATTAATTAAAGTGATTAAAATAGACAAAAAATATAACCCTGAATTTCTGGCAGGAATCAAATACGGATTTGTTTATAGTGGCTAGTTAACGCATAGTTTCTCTCCTGGAGTAACATACAATATTAGTAGAACATTTATCAATGGGCAAAAATAATAATAAATCTACTTAATCATGTTTAGTAAAAAATGTACAAAAATTCTATGATAAAAGAAGGATGGGAGTAATACAAAAGAAATATTTAAGCTATGTGAAAGAGGAGTTTAGGATAAATACTAGATGCAGGAAAGATGTACAAGACAGCATGAAAAATTATGACATGAACATATTCACTCAGACTACAGAATGCTGTAAGTAGGATAGGGACATAAAGTGCAGCTACAAAGAGACAGTAAGGACACAGGTAGAGGTCTGTATGACCAATAATGTGAAACATATTTGGAGGTCATAAAAGATCCCAAGGTAATTTTGAGAATGAAGTTGAACAACTGCTTTATGAATCTCCCAGAGAAAGATTGACTTTTCTTCCCAAAATATTGGATAACTCTTCAGTTACCATGTGTTTGTAAACTATTATTTGCTAGCTATCCAAAATTTCCACAGAGATATGTAAGCAATAGCATTGCAAAATAGTTTTCTCTTAATGACTATGTAGTAGTCATTAAGTAATAGTTTTCTCTTAATGACTATGTAGGGCCTTTATGTGTCTTTTGATCAATCTTGACTTGACATTTATCTTTTCTCACAAATAGAATGGCTCCTGCTTTTTTTTCTGAATTCTTATCACATAAAGTATTACTTTCCATCCTTTGGCTTTCAATCTACAAATTTGTTTTTGAGTTAAATGTGTTTCACATTCTCAGCATGTTGCTAGATCTTACTTCTCCAGCCATTCTTCCAGTCTATTTTGATTGGTGAGTTGTGACCATTTACATTCATGATTATAACTGACGTGTGTTGACTTAACCTTTTCATATTGTCGTCTTTTCTTTGTTTCCCATTTCTATCTAATTGCTTGCCTTCTCTAGGGGCTTATTTCAATTGTTCTTAGAATTTTTGTCTTTGTTATTTCTTTCTAAAGTATCCATCAGAACACTTTGGTAAGCTAGTTGGGTCATCATAGAACTCCAGTTATTCTTTGTCATGGAAGCATTTTAATTCTTTGATTTTGAAGATTGTTTTGAGGGGTAATTCAATATAGTTTGGGGTTTTTTAGGGCTTAAAACACTTCACTCAAAGATCAACTTGATTTGAGGGTTTGTGATGAGAAGTCTATTGTGATTTTGATGGGATTTTCTTTATAGGGTGTTTGTTTCTTTTCTCTAACCACTTTTAATGTTCTGTTCTTATGCTGAATTTCTAGAAACTTGATTATCTTATATCTTGATATAGAGTTATTTTGGTCATGGCTATTTAAGGTTCCATATGTTTCACTTAATTATATGTTATATTCTTTATTCATATTTGCAACATTTTTCTCCCATTATTTCTGTGAAGATGTTTCTTTTTAGTGATATTTGTGTTAGCTCCAACTTTCTTACTGAGGTCAATCATTCTTATCTTTTTCTTTGCTTCAACTTGAAGCTGTTGGATTGATTTTTCTCATGGCCCCTTGGCATTTTTAAGTGATTTTTGTGGTCACTAGCCACAATCCTGTTCCAGATCTGATTTTTAATGCTCGCCTTTGTTCAATCTGTTTCAGCAGGAATTCTTGATGAGCAAGAAGCGTGACTGCAGTCACTACAGAATATCAGTATTACTCAAAGTGTTCTGGTTCCACACTGTTAGCTTGCTCACATCATTTGAAAAGTACACACTAGAGCCACTGTCCTCAGCTCAGAGTCAGTCCCACAGTATGTCCCAAAGAAGGAAAAGCTGGTTCTAATTGTTAGGATATGGGAAATCATAGCAGAGAAATGAGCTCAAGACCTATGCATTTCTTAGTTTTGGATAATGCATCTTCTTTACATATATTTTGAAGTTTTCGAGTCTACAAAGACTAATTTTTGAGCATCAAAACAATAATTCTAAAAATTTCACATGTGAAGTATATGGAATATATAAAAATGTGGATAATGGAGAAAAAAATAAATTATTCATGTCAAAGAGTAAAAAATAAGTTGACTAGAAGACAGAGGGAAAATAGATGGCAAGCAAGTTATTCTTGTGATTTCAAGAAACTTGTCCCTGAAAACCACCCTCTATTATACTTTTTTTAGATTCAGCACTTGAATCTTGAGTCTTTATTAAAAAACACCATACCAAATATTTAGAAACTGGAACACTCATGCTTGGTTATAAATTGTATAAGAAGAAAAAATAATATTCATAAGTATATATTCACAAAATACCAGTACACAAAACTACATAAAATAAATATCAGTGACCATGAAAAATCAAATAAGCACTAACACAATTGTGAAATGGGACCTTAATAACACACTGTTATAATATAATATTGGATTCTGTGGTGTTTTGGGACAAAGAGACCAAGTAGAAAGAGTATTTTTCCTAAGCTGGCTTAACAACAACTGTACATCGTATTTAAGACAATGGTTCTATGAATCATTTCCATATAGTGCTTAAGAGAATGTTTAAATAATAATATCTATTGCAAAATATTCTTAACAGACTTGGGCTACATTCTGGAACTCTTTGTGGCAGTAGGGCTCTATTAGAACTTAGCTTCAAGAAAATATTAAATACTGTATCAGAGGGATTACAGTAATCATTTCTCATACATATATACCTGAAAATATATGAATTTATTTTATATTCAAACAATTCATGTACACATTTTAGTTATTTTCATAAATCTTATGATAAATGACAAAGAAATTTACATTATTTAAAAATAAACTATGCTAATATCTGTATCTTTCTATTTATAGTCACAGAAGCATAAAAATAAACATAACCTGATGTGGAGGACCTCCTCAGGAGCTCTCCTTGAAAGAAGAGGAATTGTCTCCATTTTGGCTGTGTCTGACCTTATTTCTATGTATTGATATGTACAGACCTGGCTAGGACTTTTCATTGTCCCTTCCATTGGCTTTAAGCAATGCATATAGGTCTAGCCAAGGTGCTCGTGGTAGTCTTTGAAGATGCCATGCATATGTCCCAGGAAACTCCCACCTGCTTCTCTTTAATATGAGGCAGGGAGAGGTAGGAAGAAGAGCAAATGTTCCATGCTGCCAGTTGGGATCAAGTCTTGAGATAGGGGCAATGACTACTGGGGTCTTGAAACACTATACATCAGAGCTGAATCAGTGACTCTAAAACATTAGATACTATCCTAATTGTGGAATGCAAATTATTTTTTCTGCATATCCTTCTCTTTGCACATGACAGAGTAAAATGCAGGTTTCCTACTTATCTCAGGCCACAGTACTCACCTACTTCCTGCGATTCTCAGTCATTCATCTTCAAGCCACTCCTCCTCCATGACTGAATAAAACCTGGGTTCAACCCTGGGTAGAAGTCTTTGCTCTAGATAGCCATCACTCATGCCTGGACTTAGGACTCCTTGGCTTCCCATTACTATAAATATACCTTAGTGTCTTTATTCACACTGTGGGTTTCACTGGAAGTGGTAGCTTGGAATTAACTTGAGGTGATTCCAATAATTTATCCATGGGATTATGAATATAAACTTCCTGGACCAATACAAGGACCAAAAGGAGCTCTCTATAACCTGATCTAAGCTATTGTACTATATAATTGCATTTACTCAGTAGAACAAAAAGCCTTCTTAATTTTCTTCCTAAGTCCTATTACATTGTGAGCTGGTAAACAAAAGTGTAACACTGATTTTGTTACAGTACTCCTAATTGTTAATCATCAACCCTTTTGGCAGAAGCAAATCAAAGACAAGAATAATCTTATGATAATTCACTGTTACATCAACCAGAGTAAGAAACGCCCAACTTATTGGCTTAGCCTAGAACTGAATGAAGATGACTGAAGGGACTCACTGAAGATGGAAACCTACCCTGTGTGTTAGTGGCACCAACCAATCCGCTTGTTCCTTTGGGCACCTCCTGTTTTTGTCTTCATCTTGGAAGTCACCTCCTGGCTTCAGTGCAGACTCTTTATTCTCCGAGCTTAAGCCCTCCAGCTCTCTCAACATTCATAGGGCTCTAGAGTGAACTCCAAGCTTTTGACTTTTGTCTGGATCTTTCAGATCTCATGTACACAAATAGCCCTTTCCCACTTTTTCACAACTGCTTCCACTGGAGGTGGTGTTTATAAGCCTACATTTATACATTTAATAGATCTGTTTCTATAGTGAGGGAAAACAGATACAATTGTCTTACACTGACAAAAGTAGCTTGGAAGTATCAGTGTGCTGTGAAAGAGACTATTCAGTGAAACAAAATTACAATGAAGGATTATACATACATAAAATTCAATCCTCTGGATTATATATTCTTGTTCATTTAAATTGGTGCTTTCGTCCACTGAGTTATCTGGCTGGCCTTCATAATACAAGATTAACATGAAGCATTTTAAGGTTCTTTCCAGGATCATATTCTATGACTCTAGTTTCTACCTTCTTTCAAAATTTAGGAAAAATCCTAAGTGTGTGTGTGTGTGTGTGTGTGTGTGTGTGTGCCCCAAGGCTATTTAGAGGCACAATCAATAGAAGGAGTTTGTAGGAAGAGGAGAGGGAAGGATGAACCAAGGAAACCACATAAAATGATAGCTCTTCCAGATTATCTATTTTGAGCTTGGTTTTATACTTTTGCTCTAATATTTTCAAAACTAATCTTCACAATAAACAAACTGAAAAAATAGACTAAGATAGCCATCTCAAAATAGTTGAAAGACTCTATTTGAGTGTGAGAGATTAACTAATAATCAACTGGTAATGCCCAGGTGAACGGCATCTGCTGAGAGTGGGAGGACCACCTGAAGGTTGTTGCCGGCACCAAAAGAGGCAAAGTGGCAGGCAAGGTGGTGTGTTATTGGTTCTGAAGGAGCTCATTGCACTGGTTTCCTTTTTTTTTCTTTTCTTCTCTTTTTTTTTTTTACTTTAGGGAAGGGTCTACAGGGTCTTCAGGGTCTCACTACTAGATCAGACTTGTAGTGATCCACCTGTTTACCATCTCCCAAGAGCTGGGATTATAGGCGCACACCACCATGCCCATACCTGTACTTGCTATTCCATTATTTCTTTTCCCCTCCATTTCCCATTGTCCCTGTTTAATGTCTCTTCCCTTCCATATTTACAGAGCTTTGCTTCTGCTTTATCCTTCTTTTATCATTTATTCTTGCTCCTTCCTTCCTTTCTCCTTTCACTTTCCCAGTTCCCTTCTCCTTTTGAGCAATTTCTTCCCACTAGCACTTCTCTGTACTACTTGGTTCTTGCTTACACTTACACTTTCAGTTTCTCACACCAGTAAGACAAAACACTACTTACACATGTGTGTCTGATTTTCTTCACTTCAGAGTATGTTGTCAAAGGCCTTCTATTTCTCTTGAATAGTACAAGCTAGGTCATATAGATAAATGCATGTTCAACTTTTTTTTTGTGTGTGGTACTGGGGATTGAACTCAGGACCTTGCGCTTATTAAGCAAACATTTATTTTACTGAGCTATCCCCCAACTCTGCATGTTTAACATTTTGTGGATGAATTTAATTATACAGCTATTCATTAATGAATAGGGGTCCAAATACGGTTATTTTCTTGACTAAGATTCTTCAAATTCTAGGTGCCTTTAAAAACTTTTTAAATTGTTAAGGTAAATAATATTAAAGGGTGTATATTTTAGATATACTAAAATGAAAAGAACCAAAATGAAATTTTAAAAATGTCTCCAACATTTTTCATCAAACTGAGGGGATTAAAACGCCTGCTTAGGCAGATGCAGCCACTGAGGTTAAACCTCTGCCATCCCGCCCCCCCCCTGCATCCAACCTCCTGCTGAGATGGCAGTTGAGACTGGGCTGGGCGTGGTCTGTAATTCCAGCTCTTCAGAGGCTGAACACAAGCAGATCACTATGAGTCTGATCTATGTAGTAAGACCCTGTAGAACCTATACTAAAATACCAAAAGAAAAAAAAGAGAGAGAAGAATGAAAGAAAGAAATCTCCACATTGTAGACTACCCAGCTATTTTAAGTTACACATTTGCTATTAGCCTGAACTTATATGTGCCATAGAAACAGAAAGTACTCACATCTTTAATTGAAATAGATTTTAACAATAGTGTGTCATTATCTGTTTATCTGAAACAATGATGTGTAAACACTGACAATTAGGATCTTAGTTCTTTAGTTCAGGAAGAAAGGAATGTAGATACAAAAATGTGAGCAGACTGACTTTACTTCAAAGACAAATTTGCTCCCTTGACTTGATTTCAGTCTTTTAATTTGTGCTGCAATTTGAGCAGCAATGCACCTAATAAAAGACAGGAGTGGAATGTGAAATTTAATTTTATATTTATTGCTCTATTGAATTTGAACAGCTCATGTTCACCTAATGAGAAATTTCTAATTGAAAACTTTTAACCTTGGAAAATTATTAGATAAAATAAAGGCAGTTTCTTCCTATTTCAGCCTATCTCTGTTCAATTTGGTTCTTATTTACACTTTCAGTTTCTCACACATCTGATGATGCAGTATTTACACGTGTGTCCTATTTACTTCACTTAAGGCTATGGTTACAATATTTTAACCATATTGAACTACTATCATATAGCTCCAAAAATGGATTCAATTAAAGCTGTTAAAATATTCATTTACTGAGTCATATTTATCCTGTAGTATTAGGATGCTGAGCCTCTTTATGATGTCAACTTTTGCTGACTTAGAGTCACAACACTGAAGAGTTCATGTAGGATTTGGTTAGGGATCTTTAACCAGTAGCTGTATCCTTTCTTCTAATCTGCTTTCATGTTTCAGACCTTTGAGACTTGTTATAAGCACAAATAAAAATTTGCTTAATACATAATAACATAAAATAAATGCGTTGTTTGCAGGTGGTAACGTATGTTTAAAGGCAGATGAAATTATTTTCTTGAATGAACAATAAGACAAATTTATACATAGGTACACAGGAAATAAAACAAGAAAATCATAGACATTTATCTGTTAGCTAAATAGTAAGTGGCAGGCATGTAGCAACGTGATGAATATGTGGTTTTAAAACTGACATTTTAAAATGGATATCATTATCACGTCACATATGAAAAGCAGAGGATCAGAGAGACATAGCTGAACTAAGAGATTGATAAAAGGGCAGAATTACATTCAAAACCAAGACTATATGGCCACAGAGCACTGTGGTTTCTTTTGTGTCATGTGGATACAAGGTGATTTAATAACAAAGTTCATCCTTCAATTGCTTATATGATACTGCCTTGGTTTTATTAAAAATTATAGCAGTACTATTCACAAACATGGTTCATGAACACTAGTCCTGAGAAGAATCAGGAGGACATGTGCACCTATGTCTCCTCAGAGTGGGATACTTCCAGGAT
Source organism: Tympanoctomys barrerae (assembly GCA_002564285.1). Taxonomy (NCBI): domain Eukaryota; kingdom Metazoa; phylum Chordata; class Mammalia; order Rodentia; family Octodontidae; genus Tympanoctomys; species Tympanoctomys barrerae. The sequence goes on along the minus strand of NDGN011348411.1, from coordinate 9,090 downwards.
TCTCTGCTCGGTCACCAAGTGATGTCCTCCATGACCAAGGGCAATAGTATAAAGACATTAGCAGGAACACGCATTTTGCCATGTTATTTTCAAGCTGTTCCCTTTCTTTATCTAAAGAAATTAGGCCCTTTTCTATTTAGCATTTTTCACTCTACTCTTCTGAGAAGGGTCCTATCACCAGTAATTAGAAGAATAAAATGACTGAAAGATGTCTTGCACATTCTAAATTGTTAAGGGTGACAGCAAAAGAGGTCATGCAAGTGATGGGCACATAAGAAGGCAAGATGAGGTTCAACTCAAAGTGGGACATCACCATATTGCAGCCTTTTGTGAGAGAGTGCATTGCAAAAATGTTGAGGATCTGAGAAGAATTTATAAATTAAAAACAGAGATTTTAATAAATCTTACAGGTTATGCATTTAGAGTTCTGGGTTCCTGGATATTTTCTTGATTCTGTCTGATCGGTCTCAGTCTTGGCCCATTTCTTGTCTAAGACCACTTAATCCAGGTATGTACAAGTAGAGAGAATACTTGCTGAGAAAGCTGCTACAGTGAGACTGTATTATCACAGCCCTTAGAGATATGTGTACCTGAGGAGAAAGGAAGATTTTAATGATTATAATACCGTGGATAGCCCTGGTTATAAGCACAGCAAATACTAGGGCCAGTCATGACACAGAGAAAAAGGAGTCCTGTTAAGGATAGGAATGCTCAGACTTTTTGAAATATTCAGAAATAATGAACTTATCTGCAAATGATCTATCTGACAGAGAATTACCCCTAAAGTTCTCTGTTAAAACACCCTTCTGTGTAGGAAAACTGTACATTTGCTTCATTGTCTTTGCTGAAGAATTTATTAAATAATATATATACTAACAAGAAGTTTCTTATTTTTTGTCAAACTGTCACCAATAAAACACCCTTAAGCATATGAAATACATTATCTAGTTCAGGATAATATTCTGGCATAGCAGGATACAAAGTCTATATTCAAAAATCAATAACATTTCTATACAAAAACAATGAATACACCAAGAGAAATTGTGGAAACCATGCCCTTTTACAATAACATCTGAAACAATGAAATACTTAAGAATCAATCTCACAAGGGAAGTAAAAGATTTATAGAATGAAAATCATAGTACTCTGATAAAAGAGATCAAATATGATTTCAGAAAATGGAAAGATATTCCATGTTCCTTGATAGGAAGAACCAACATTGTGGAAAAGGTCCATACTCACAAAATTGTAATAAAGATTTAATGCAATCCCAATTAAAATACTGTCAGTACTCCTCAAAGATCTAGAAAAACATTCCTAAAATACATCGGAAACCAGAAGAGACCTAGAATAACAAAAACAATCCTGGATAACAAAGGAAAGGCAGGATAAATCACATTCCCTGACTTGAAATTATACTATGAAGCTACTGTGATAAAATCAGTATGGTACTGGCAAAAAGACACAGACCTGAAAATCAATGAAACAGATTAGAAGCTGTATTTACAACTACAAACACACTCAGTCACCTTACCTTTGACAAAGGAGCCAAAATTATACGTTGCAAAAAAGACACCCTCTTTAATAAATGGTGCTTGAAATACTGGCTTAAAAGCTTAAAACTGGCTTTCTACACGCTAAAATGCATGCCTATCATCATGCATTTTGACTGTAGTCAAAATGGATCAAAGACTTAAATATTAAAACTAAAACACTAAATCTTCAGGCCGAGAAGATAGATAGAAACCTTAGGAACATAGGCATAGGTACAGAGTTCATGAGCAAAAAACAAACTACACAGGAAATACTTCAAAGAATCAACAATTGGAATGTCATCTTTTTGAACAGCTTCTGAACATCAAAAGAAATCACAAACACAGTAAAAAGAAAACCTATGAAATGGGAAAATATTATTGTGGACTGTCCTTCAGACAAGGGACTCTTACCTTGAACATGTAAAGAATGTTTAAAAACAGGCCTCCAAAATTCAAAGACCCAATCCAAAAATGAGCATCTGAGATGAATATGCACATCACCAAAGAAGAGGTCTACATGGTAAATAAATATATGAAAAAATGTTCAGCATCATTGGTCATTCAAGAGATGCAAATTAAAACAATGCTAAGATACCACCTAAAGCCTAAAAGAATGGCTATCTTCAAGAATTCAACCAATATCAAATGCTGTGGAGGCTGTGAGGAAAAAGGAACCCTTCTTCACTGTTGGTAGGCATGCAGGCTGGTACAGTCATTATGGAAATCAGTATGGAGATTACTCAGGGCCAGCCAAATATTTCAGCAGATTACACTGTCTGCAAGCAGGCACAGGGGCCAGGGTCTTCATCCCCAGACCTGCTGTGCCGGCCCTGTCTCCAGGGTATGCTATGAGGACAACTGAGATTGAGCATCATGGCATGCACCTGTAATCCCAACCCTTGGGAGGGTGTAAGCAGGCAGATCACTCTGAGTCTGATCTAATAGTGAGATCCTGAACACCCTATAGACCCTTCCCTAAAATATAAGAGAGAGAGAGAGAGAGAGAGAGAGAGAGAGAGAGATTAGTCAAAAAGCTAGGTCCCACTCAATCCAGCTATTCCCCTACTAGGTATTTTCCATTCTACTGAGCCATCTCCATGGCCCTATTTTTCCAAAAGAACTAAAATTATTATTCCACAGCAATATATGTGTACCCATGTTTATAGCAGCAGAATTTGTCATAGCTAAATTTTGGAAACAACCATGTATCCACCTTCTGAGGAATGGATAAAAAAATATGTGTTTTTCCACAATGAAGTATTTTTAATGTATAAAAAAAATGTGAGGCTTTTGTAGATAAATGGGTACAGCTAGAGACTATATGGATAAGTGAACTATATCAGATCCATGTGTATAAATATCATATTTTCTTGCTAGTGCAAGAACCTAAAAGAATAATTAAAATCCAAAAGTTTCAACAGGTACTGTGAAAGACAAAGAATTTGTTCAATGGGAAGGGAAAATTGGGATGGGGGAAATAACAAAGGAGAAAGAAATATCTAGATATATAAGCAGAATAATTTGAATAATTGTATTGTCAATTTCTGCTGGTCTTTTGAAAAGAGTAGTTAGTACTTAGATATTTTTTTCTTTTTATTCCCATTTGTTTCTTACAAGTTTGTTTGTGTTTTTTGTTCCAGAACCAGGGATTGAACTCAGGCCTTTGCTCTTGCTAGGGAAGCACTTATTCTAGTAAGCCATCTCCCCAACCCCACAAGTTTTTTGTTATTTTTTAAATGAATCTTTCATGTTTATATCTGGTAAACTGAACAACTAATTTGATGACAGCATCAGATAATATGGCAACGATTATTGAGTTTCTATTACTTTGTTCAAATTTTGTATTGTTCCTAATGCTGTTTGCTTTTCTATCACTATTTTGAATTTCTTAAAACATAAGAATAAGTAAATGAAGACATTTTTAAAAAGTATAGCCAGCTGGACTATGTTCTTTTGAATGGAACATAACTCTACACCTGAACCCAATAGGTTTGGCTTATAGAGTTTATAGAAAGATAAAAAAGACAAAATGAAAATAAACAACTAGCTATGAGATTAGTTTATAAAACATCACAGTTGAAGTCATTGCTGCTGGGAATTAATGTAGAGCTATGTCCTTTTAAAATACAGCTTGGGGGGAAACACTACCAAGTCAGCTTTCATAGTAGCAGGCAGAGGTGCAGGTGACACCAGAAATGTGTTTTGCTTCATTGCAGCCACTTAGGTCAGTTCATCCACTGTCACATAAAGCTTTGCTAAACTAATATTTCTAGAATTCAGTTCAGGCAGAAAAAACATTTTGAGAATAACAACATTTTTTAAAAAAATGTATACATTAATACTGCAGGCTACTGGATCTGGAATCAGACTGAAGTAGAATGCCAGCTTGGTTACTGACAATAGCTAAGATAATTATATTAATTTCTTTTAGTCCACTGAAAAGACCATTTGCTTCTATTGTTTGGTGAAATGTGTATTCCTACATCTTCTAATTTGAGCAAATACTTTTAAGACAATAATGTGTAACACATTACCAATTTTCAATTACTTATTATCCTGCATTGAAACTGTGTTTAAAATGTAGAAAATAGGTAACAGTGACATAAACCTAACTTTAAGCCTTGCTTGATAAATACCTAATAGAAATGTCATGAAACATTCCCAAACATAATGCTTTGTGTAAATAGCATTTATTATTTCTCTGTGTACATATAAAATGCAGTAAATATGACTAAATCTCTATTGCATTAAAATAATATGAGTATGCTGACACATTTTATGTCTTTTTGATACCTGTATTACTACAAAGTACTTTTTCAAATGATGGAACACTCAATATCATTTCATTTAATTTAGCTCTGCTTTAAAAGCAAGCATGCTGAAAAGAAGTGTACTACAAGCAAGATGATCATTACAGTTCTAGGACAAGATCTACAGAGTCTCACTATGTAGATCAGACGTGTAGTGCTCTGCCTGTGTTCACGTTCCCAAGAGCACCACCATGCCCAATCTCACTTGCTGTCTCAGCGCACCCTGGGGGCAGGGCTAGAAGGGCACTCCAGGGTCTGCATCATATTCAAAGCACTTAGACTTGATATGTAAAATGCCTATATACCTCAGTTGCCTGATCTTTAATGATAAAATGGATAGAACTTCAGAGTTTTCCAAGTGGTTTGAGAAGTGAAAATAATTATCATAAAACTATATATCTAACCTTTGTTGGCTAAGCTGAGAAACTTCTAATGAAACACTATTGTAAAGTTCCTGACAATTTTATAAATTTATTTGAATTTTAACTACGTTTCTTTGGCTGAAAGTAAATTTCTATAATAATATTAGTAAAAATTTGTTCTATTTCTAAAATTACCTGTATCTGACTTTAGTCATATTTTCTTCTTCCAAGAAATATAGAAAGAAATAAGATTGAGACTTTCATCATTCTGTGTGACAGATGTGATTATCTTCACAAGTTACTAATAGTCACATGGGGAAATTTTTCTTTTGCTTTTAAGCATAATATAATGATGATTTCAAAGATTTTGCAATACGATGCCTCAATCAGTTCATTAAGTAATTTACACATAAGTTCAATCATAAAACATTTCTGCTTTTTATGTATAACTAAAATGCATTTATAATAGATGCAAACAAAGTGAAACCTATGTAATTCTCAATCTTTATTTTAGCATTTTCTCCCTCTCTGTATCTCTTCTCTCTTCTCTCTCTCCTTGTGTCTGTCTCTCTGTCTGTTGAAGTAACATAATACTGCAAGGAGCGGTCATAGTTTAAATAATACTGCAAGGAACTGTTATGGTTTAAATGTATTCTCTAGAAATTATGTGCTGAAAACTTAGTCTCAGAAGTAATAGTACTGGGATGTGGGACATAATGGGAGATGTTTAGATGGTGATGTATCCACATACATGAATTGATTAATACCTATTATGAAAGGGACTGAGAATTCAAATCTTATTTTTTGTTCGTGGTCTGTTTTTCCTTTTTCCTTCTGAAATTATGTAGGATATAAGTCTGTCTACAGGGGAAAGAATCTATATGAAATTCTATCTATCTGTCTATAAGAAAGACTATCTATGAGAAAGGAATGTCTATCTATGAGTCCCTTAAAGGGTGTTTTACTTTTCTGTTATTGCTGAGACAAAATACTCAACACCCATTATTAAAGGAAGACATCTTTATCAGTTCACAGCTTTGGGCGCTTTCACTCTGCATCAGCTGGTGGTGGTAAAATGTCATGATACTGCCTGAGTACAGCAATAAGCCCTCCAGATGACTTTGCTTCCTGAATAGTTAATCCCAGGATACAATGGTGTGAAAGTGTATTACTACCAAAATAAAACTCTGAACTTCGTCCTCTCCAAATCTATGTATTGAAGCCTTAACCCTCAATATAACTGTATTTGTATTAGTGCTAGAGCCTGAAAAGGGGGTAATAACCTGTAAACTGATCCTGAGGGTGGGATGTTGATAAGACCATTCATTACCTTTATGAAAAAAGACACCAGAGAGTGCTCATCGCCTCACTGTCTCTGCAAACGTGGACTGCAAAAGAGGTCATGTGACAGACAGAAAGATGGCAGCCACCTACAAGACAAGAGAGGAAGGACCAGAATGAAGTCAACCACGTGGAACTTCCACCTTGCACTTCCCAACATCCCAGCTGTAAGGTATGACTTTCTTTGGCTTAAGCAACTCACTTGGTGGTAGGCATTCTATTATTGCAGTCCAAGAATACTAAAGCAAACAACTAAAGGATCTCTCTAAATAAGTCAGGATAAAGCCAATTTTGGGAAGAATAAACTGTAAAATTTTACTTGCATATATTGACAAAGTATTACTACGTCAAAAAATAAAGAAAATGAGTTTAAAGATAAGGACAGTAAAGAGTGATATTAAAAATTAAAATGCACTTGTGTATTGTGGTACATGTCTATAATTCCATATACTCGGGCTTTTGAATGGCTTTTTTTTTTCTGGTGGAACCAGGGATTGAACTCAGGCCCTTGTACTTGCCAGGGAAGTGCTTATTCTACTGAGCCATCTCTCTGGCCCTACTCAGGCATTTGAATTGGGAACTTTATGAGTGAAAGACCAGACCGGGCAAAATAAGGAGTTCTTGTCTCAAGAACAGTAACAAAATTTATCATGTCATGAAGTATAAATTAATATTACCTATGTGAAATGAGAATAAATGTGGAATAAATACATATATAACTTGAAAAGCAGGTATATACTTGAGTTCATTGGATAATCTGGTCCCTCTATATTTGAGACTACAGATGTTTGATGATGTTGCTTCTACTACAGGAATGCCATGACTAGGCTTTCATACTCTTCTATGATACTTCAAGGGATCCATTAAATGTGCCTTTTTAAAATATAATTTGAAAGTAGCTTTAGATTTATGAACGTGTTTTGAAAGTAGCTCAGCAAGTTTCCATACAGTCATACCCCTTTAACGCTATTCTAACATATCTATGCTGGGTATCACAGTGTTAATATATTATCATAAAATAAAGCCTGTAAGTTAGTCAGTTTCCTCATATTTTTGTCTCTCTTTTGTTCTATTTTATGACACCATCCAAGATTTTTACATTGCACTTAGTTATTCTACTACTTGACTATGACATTTTATCAGATTTTTCTCTATCTTTGATGATCTTCACAGTTTTAAGATGTGCTGATCCAATATTTTGTAGTGACTATTACGGAGAATGTGTCATACATTTTATGATGATGCTAGTAGGTTTATTGGTTCGGGAGGAATATCACAGACTTAGTTAGGATTCCACATTAGTTCAAAATACTTGTATTGTGCTTTTGGATATTAAATAAGAATATATTTGTAGCATGATAACTAGTCAGTTAACACAAAATTATATCGTGTTACATATTTATTGAATTTTTGAATGGAGAACTGCTATTGGGGGCCACATAGAACATATGTATTTCTAATTGTATATCAGCATTACTTAAAGAGAAAGAAATTTCTGTGTGAACAAAACATATTGCAGATATTTTAAAAGCCACGTTACAAAAGTGAATTCAGTTCATTTAACTTATTTTTATTTTAAAGAGGAAAAAACTAAAAATAACAATGAAACAAAGTAACAATGCAGGTTATTAGGAGAGTAATAATAATACATTGTATATGTTGTCTTCATAGTAGTTATTCAGAATACAAAATATAGGCATGATTTTTCATACAAATAATATATGAAATGCTAAAAATTTCCCAAAACAATTGAAAAGAAATCCTTTTCCCTAAAGCTTCACCTATTATTATTCCCAAGCTAGAAGAGACATATGGCAAAATTTTTTTCTCATGCAAGTCATAAAAAAGCCTTCCCAATAAAAATCAATTTTAAAAGTTTGAATTAATATTTTTTTCTTTTATTCTCTATAGGTATTAATAAAAAAGCTACTGATTTTATAATAATTAGCTAAATTTTGCTACTTTTATAATTATTAAATAAACAATCATTTATTTAGTTTTCTGTCAGCATTGTGATAGCTGGTTCTATGTAGACTAAGAAAAAGTTATGGTTCCTGATTTCACAAAAATAACGTTTAGAGCAAAGCATTTGATAAGGCACTGAACTGCAAAATAAATTTAGAGGATGAATATGAGTAAAAATCTTCAAATCTGGAATTTCCAGAAAGTGTTGAAAAGGCAAGACATTTGCTGGATCTGACATGCAGTATTACTTGGGTCATCAGAACATAAAGGACATAAAGGAAAGAGTATTTTATAGAAAAAGCAGTCCTCTGTGTGGCATACTGAATAAGACAAATGACCTAGTTGACCTCAGAATAGTCTGTGTCGTGGAGCGGGTTTTAGCTCCAAAACTTTATTTTCTTTTTGAGCAGAAAACTACTCAGAAGGGACACATTTGGGGAACCATGAATCATTTTTGACACATACTACGTTAGTGTACTGTAAAACATAATAAAGCACAATGACCTGAATGGTTGATGCATTTACTCAGTTTGTTGTTTAGGTCCGTATGTTCAAGTGGAAGTGGGAATTCTGGATGTGCCTAGTTTATCTCATCAGCAACCCCCTAAAATTTTTCTTTATGTGTCTTCATTGTAAAGGAAACATCAGATTAATGAAATAGGAAGGTAGCAAGGTTGATGCCAGCCTGCACATCTTAGCAAGACAATCTTAATTATTTTATTTTGTGTTGAAGAGTAAAAACAAATATAAGAAGCAAAGATAGAAATGGGGTACTGTAAAACAATACATATATTACAGACTTTCAAAACAAAAATAGCTACTTAACAATGGTTGTTCAATTATTAATTTTTACTATCAAATCTGTTGCTCAGATTAATAGACATATTTATACAGGATTGGACAAATATTTGAATATTAACGCTTGTTTTCAAGAAACCTTAATTTTTCTTGTCTTTTTTTACTTAATTTTTAAAATTTATTTTAAAGAGAGGATAATAACAATTGATAAGACATTACACATTTAGAAGACCAAGATGAGAGGCATTCAAGTGTGGTTTTTGTATTACACATTGCTGT
>NDGN011348403.1:0-11178 GCA_002564285.1 Tympanoctomys barrerae | reverse complement strand
GGTTCAATCCCCCAGCACCACATGCCAGCCAGCAGCGCCCCCTGGTGGGCTGAGCTGGCAACACACACAAAATAAATATTAAAATAAATAAATAAATAAAATAAATACAACCAAAAAAAAAAAAAATCCTCTAAAGGAGGACTCATTATGCAGGCCTGGGTTCCACCCCCCAGAACCGTCTAAAAACAGAAAAAAGAAGCAGAAAAGCACATGCTCTGGTGGGGGCATCCCAGCTGCGTCCGTCTGGCCAGCAGCGATGCAGAACTGAGCAGACGCAACCTGGACCTCTGCACGTGCCTCTGGGCCCACGGCTGGGCACAGCGGCCCGTCCCCTGCCCTCCGCCACACACTAGCTAGACCCGGGCAGCAAACAGCCGCCGCCCACAGGGCACCGCGGCCTCCCCGGCCCGACTGTGTTCAGCATAAGGACATTGCAGCTTGCCCTCAGAACCTGTGCCCAGCTCCGAGCGGCTGGAGGGCGCGACTCCCTCTGTCCCCTCTCCCTGCAGCTGTCCGGACGAGGAGGAGGGACCCTTCAGCGAGGCCGAGGAGGAGAGGAAGATGGTTGCTATGAAACTCAAGGACTTCCAGGGTAAGACAGACTTGGAGTCACGGACACAGTCCTCCATGGGGACCCTGGCAGGGCCCCCATCCTGTCCTGCTGGGGGTGGCGGACTTGGGCAGTCACCACCCACATGGCCATGCTGCCTTCGAATTTGGGATTCTCCTGCCTCAGCCTCCCCAGTGGCTGCTATTACAAGAGTGCACCACCACGCCTGGGAAGTTGAACTCGGGACCTTGCACTTGCCAGGCAGGCACTTACGCCGCTGAGCTATATGCCCAGCCCAGGAACACATTTGCTTTACCAAGATTTTCTCTCCCATCTGGAAGACCCATCCAACCTCAAGCTCCCTCCCTGTAAAATCAGGAGCAGGGCTGGGGATAAAGCTCCGTAGCACAGCACCCGCCTAGCAAGCATGAGGTCCTGAGTTCAATTCCCGGTGCCCACAGAAAGAAAGAGTAATAAAATCAAGAGCAGGGCATGCCCACCCAAGTTCATCGATGTTTTTTCATCCTGGAGTTCCCAGCCAGAGTAAGAAGAGAGGAAATGGGACTAAGATGTTGTGGGAAGGAGGGGGCAGGATTTAATTCTCTCATGGGACAGGAGGGCTTGCCCAGAAAATTTAGTGGAATCAACTACAAAGCAGTGGGGACCATGCAGCTGTCTGGTTATTAGGCTGGATGGGAGAGGCGCATATACGGAGATGGGGCTTGTTTTCTGTTGCCAGTAGCCCAATACTACAGGGTGGGGAAGATGTGAAGAAAAGAGGTTTATTTTGGCTTCCCGTTCTGGGCCCGCCTCTGAGGGGATCCTCTTGCTGCAGAGCCCTAAAGAGTGTGGCATCGTGTGGCGAGAGGCGGGGCACACCTAGGCACACGCCCCGGCTACCGCTGCAGCAGCGCCGAGCCAGATGCTCAGGGCCGTGAATGAACAGAGGCTTCAGGGGAAGAGGTGCCAGGTGCAAGCCGCAGCAAGGGAGGCCGGGGTGCAGCTCAGAGAGAGAGCGTCTGCCCAGCATGTGCCAGGGCCGGGGCGCCATCCCCAGCACCGCGGAAGAGAACAGTAATCAAATAAAGAGATGCCAGGTGCAGGGCACGCCTGTCGTCCCAGCACTCAAGAGGCTGAGGCAGGAGGATTTAGAGTTTGCAGCCAGTTTGGGCTACGTAGTGAGACTCAAGTCTCCAAAAACATTTTTTTTCTAATAAATCTCGAGCCAACAGTATAACTCAGTGATACAGTACCCACCTAGCAAGCTTAAGGTCGGGAGTTCAATTCCTGGTACTAAAAACTAAACAACAACAAAAATGAATCCTACCTGGGTGTGGATCCTACAGGTGCATGCCTGTCATCGCAGCACTCAGGAGGCTGAGGCAGGAGGATTGGTGAGAGGTCGAGACCAGCCTGGCTACTCTCTGAGCTCAAGGCTAGCATGAGCTGCATAGCAGGGCCCTGGCTCAGAAAGACAAAACTAAATACAATAAAATTGGGCCAGCTGGGCCGGGGAGATGGCTCAGTGGAATAAGTGCTTCCCTGGCAAGCACAAGGGCCTGAGGGCCTGAGTTCAATCCCAGGTTCCACAAAAAAAAAAAAAAAAAAAAAAAAGAATAGAATTCTTGAGAAAAATTTGGGAGCTGGGGAGATGGCTCAGTTGAATAAGCACTTCCCTGGCAAGTGCAAGAGCCCGAGTTCAATTCCTGGTTCCGCAAAAAGAAAAAAAACCGGGCCAGCCAAATAGCTCAGTGGATTAATGCTCCTTTTTAGGCAGGCAGGGAGCAGGGGTTCATTCCCCAGCCTGCCGAGCCAGCCCCACCCCCCCTTGGGGCACACTGAGATTTGGGGATTGAGATCGGGTGTGGGGGCACACACCTATAATCCCAGCACTTGAGAGACTGAAAACAGGAGGGTCACTACGAGGCTGATCTGTGTAGTAGGCCCTGTATGAAATACAAAATTAAAAAATTCTATTCATAACAAAGGGGGGAAAATGTCGATAAGGGGTTCAGTAAGGAAAAAAATCTGTCAAAGGCCAAAGGAAGGGGCCGGGGAGATGGCTCAGGGGAATAAGTGCTTCCCTGGCAAGTGCAAGGGCCTGAGTTAAAAAAAAAAAAAAAAAGCCAAAGGAAGCTTGTCGCGCTGCCCCCGCCCCCAGGACGCGCTGAGACAGCAATTGAGACTGGGTGTGGTGGCCCATGCCTGTAATCCCAGCTCTTGGGAGGCTGTAAACAGGCGGATCACTACCAATCTGGTAGTGAGCCCCTGATCTAGCAGTGAGCAGGAGGTAAAAAGTTCAGGCCCAAGTAAAATTTTTACCAGTGCATCTTATATAAACCACTACGAGGCAAAGCAGAGGGTTGACACTTTGAAGTCAGATAATTGTAAGTTTATTTCTTGGCTGGGGTGCTTTTAATCTCATGACATTCTATAAGTTATTCAGTCCTTCTGAAACCAGGAAAAAAAAAAAAAAAAGGCCTAAGGAAGACAAGACTAGAACATGCTCAACCCCGAGGCTCCCGGCTTGTCCTCAACCTGCCAGTGGCCGGCGTGGTCCTCAGGCGGCCGCTGTGTTGGCGTTATCCCGATGGCAAGGTCCTGAGGGCTCGAGGCGCTGGCTGACACGGCCTCCCTGTCCCATCCCGCTCGGCCCCCGCAGTGCGCCTGAGCCTGAAGGACCAACTGATAGCGCAAAGCCTCCTGGAGAAGCAGCATATCTACCTGGAGATGGCTGAGATGAGCGGGCTGGACGACCTGGGCCCGGCACGTGGCCTGTTCCGTGGGGGCGACCCTGCGGAGACCCTTCAGGGTGAACAGCTCCTGCGGTCTGCCATGAGCGAGGGTGAGTGACACAGCCGGTGCCGTGCCCCCCAGCCAGGCCCAGGGCTTATGCCACCTCCATCCATGGGGAAGGGGCCACCACTCTCCCGGGTGCCCGCCCTCAGCGGGGCGTGGCCCCAGCCCCTCCATGTGGCCACCCCGGCCCTGGGCGCGCAGGCGCAGGTCTAGGTCCTGGCTGTGGTTCCGGAAGTGAAGGCAGCATCAGCCATTAGGCAGAGTTAGCTGACCCCCCACCCCATGAGGTGATTCCTTGCTCTTGTCCCCTTCTGCAGTCGAGGGCATCCACAGCCTGATGTGCAGGCGGCTGGGCAGCATCGCTGGCCAGGTGGAAGAAGGAGGCAACAGCTTCATGGGCCTGCCCCGGAGGGCAGAGACCTTCGGGGGCTACGACAGCACCGGCAGCCCCGGCAAGAGTGAGTAACGCGGCTGCCCCCTGCCGACCCCGGGGCGCCCGGTGAGATGCTCACCAGCAGCGACCCAAGCGCAGCAACGTTGTGTCATGCCAGAAACATCACAGAGCCCACTAGGCATGAAGGTCCCCTCCCTGGCCACAGCTCCCTGTGCCACAAAAGCCACTGCTTCATCAGGCAGTGCTCCGGCCCTGGTTTCCTAGCGGGGCAGGGGTATAAGAGAGTTCCAGCACCGCCACCCCCTCCCGTGGGACCTACAGCGTCCTCACACTCCTGGCTTGGGGTTCCAGATGGCAGCGCTAAGAAGGTCTGCAGCAACGACCCCAGGCCCCGTGATTGGCGGGGCCCTGCCGGCAGCAGCCTGGACTCGAAGCTCAGGGACAGCGACACGCTGGGAGGCAGCGAGGAGCCCCCACAGGTGGTAGGTGCTCTCCCAGGCTGTGGGTCCCCTCAGTCAGGGCCTGGCCCCGGGCCTTTCCACCGCCCACGCCTAGGGCAAGGCTTCGAGATAACAGGTGGGCCCTACCTCTCTTCACAGATGGAGATGCCTGGTACAGAGACGGGCCTGCGACTGCCCAGCGTCCTGGAGTCAGAGGTAGGTGGCAGGTGGTGCTTCCCCCAGGGACACCACGCGGGCCTCCTGAGCCATCGGGGAGCCCAGCACCTGTGCTCTCCCCCGCAGCTTATCCGGAGGATCCAGACCCTCGCCCAGCTGCTGCTCAGCCTCCAGGTACCTGGGTGTGGGCGTGGGGCTGGCCGATTGACCTGCTTGGCTGGGTGGGGCTTGGCTCACGGGCCCTCACTCCGCAGGCGGTCATCGTGCAGCAGGACAGCCTGGTGGAGATGCAGCGGGCCGCCATCCAGGAGCGCGAGAAGCAGTTCCGGCTGCAGTCGACGCGCGGGAACCTGCTGCTGGAGCAGGAGCGGCAGCGCAACTTTGAGAAGCAGCGCGAGGAGCGGGCGGGCGTGGAGAAGCTGCAGAGCCAGCTGCGGCAGGAGCAGCAGCGCTGGGAGCGCGAGTGCGCGCGGCAGCGGCAGGAGCTGGAGCTCGCGGGCGCGCGGCTGCAGGAGCGCGAGGGCGAGGCGCAGCAGCTGCGTGAGCGGCTGGAGCAGGAGCGCACGGAGCTGGAGCTGCAGCGCCAGGCCTACCAGCACGACCTGGAGCGGCTGCGCGAGGCCCAGCGCGCCGTGGAGCGCGAGCGCGAGCGCTTGGAGCTGCTGCGCAGGCTCAAGAAGCAGAATACGGCGCCGGGGGCGCTGCCCCCCGAGGTGCTAGCCGAGGTGCGTATGCAGACAGGGAGTGAGAAGACTATTCTGGCCCACGAGAGTGCAAGGCCAAGTGCCACCAAGTGTGCACATACACGTGAAAAAGTGCATGTGAGCCAGGCATGGTGGTGCACACCAGTGGTTCCCAGCACTCAGGAGACCAAAAATCACCTCAGGGGCAGGGCTAGCTTGAGCTGTGTTGTGAGCTCTAGGCCAGCCTAGATTACATAGAAAGAATTATCTCCAAAACCACAAAAACAGCAAAGAGCAGTTTGGGTGGCCAGCGCAAATACAAACGTGTGTGACTGTGTGTAATTGTGTGCAGGAATGAGTGTGGTTGAATGACACCAGCAGTACTGCACCTTCTCTGGGTGCACAGCAGACCCGGCGAGGAGCTGGGCCAGGAGCAGAGGGACCAGGCCAAGGCCCAGGCTGGGTCCCAGCCCCACAGGGCTTTACCTGCCCCAGCCCGGAGCCTTCGGGACGCTGGGACCTGTCTTTGTCACTCTTGCAGGCTCAGCCTCCAAGTCACCCTCCCAGCTTTAACGGGGAGGGGCTGGAAGGGCCCTCTGCTCAGGCCAAGGCCCCAGGCTCCCGGATGACCTTGCTGCTGTCTAGCACTGGACTGGAGTTTGCAGAGCGCCCTGAGGTGGCCCGGCGGGACAGTGCCCCAGCCGAGAGCCGGCCCGCCAAAAGCGAGGTTCCCATCCAGCTGCTCAGCGCCACCAACCAGATCCAAAGGCAGGCGGCCGTGCAGCAGCAGATCCCCACCAAGCTGGCTGCCTCCACCAAGGGTGGCAAGGACAAGGGCAGCAAGAGCCGGGGCTCCCAGCGCTGGGAGAGCTCAGGTGGGCTTGGCCCCAAACCCTGGGGCCCTGCAAGGTGGGAAGTTGAACGCCAGGGTCTGCCTGGCATAGGCTGGGAAGTCCAGCCACAGGATGAGAAGGACACTCGCCCTCCCCAGAGAGGATGCCATATGACATGCAGGAGGTGGGACAGTGGCAGTATGGTGGTGGTGGTGGGGGTCACCCTTTGGATGAGGGCCCTTGGAGAAAAAATTGAAATAACCAATCCAGTGACCTCTCTCCGGGATCCTCCACGTAGGAATAGGGGTGAGAGGTCAGATATGGTCGCAGGAAACGAGCGCCAGGGCTTGGGACGGCAGGCGCAGGCGTAGTGCTCACCCTCGGGCGCCCACGGCACTGTCTGCAAAGCCCCAGGCACGGCCTGGGTTTTGTGGTGTGTCTGGGTACCCCTCGCAGGGCATGCAGCTGCCCGTGGAGACTGTTGTGGGGCCCGGGGGCCCTGCTGTGGCCTGGGTGCAGTCCAAGCCCCTTCCCTTCTCCAGGCTCCTTCGACCTGAAGCAGCAGCTGCTGTTAAACAAGTTCATGGGCAGGGAGGAGGGCACCTCGAAGAACCGCCGCTCGGTGAGCCCCATCCTGCCTGGCAGCCACAGCTCCACGCCCGCCCCGGGTAAGCCCCGTCACTACGCCATGGAGCCGCCTGCTGCCCCACACAGTGGCTGACACCCTGGGCCCCTGTCTTCCAGACCCCTGCTGCCCAGCCCCCAGCCCGGCTCCAGTGGACATCTCCCCTGAGGCCCTCATCTTCCCGCCCTTGCCCCCGTGCCCCTCACCGCTGCCAGCCACACCTGTGCCCACCAAGGAGGAGGCGGCCAGCAAGGAGGACGTCATTTTCTTCTGAGGGCTGCGGCCCTGGTGCAGGTCCCTCCTACCTTGCCCTCCTGGCTGCCCCCTCCCCTGCCTGCGCACACCCTACGGCCACCGGGCTGGGTCAGCCTGTGGGTGCTTTGGGTCTCTCGGCTCTTTCTGTAGGGTTAGCGGAGGCACCTGGGTGATTTTCTCGGTGGCTTTATATATATGGAAGTTTTTCATGGCAGGTTGAACCCAAGTTAAATCCAGGAGCTATTTTAAGCCATGGGGTAGGTGAGAGAGCAACTCCCAGCTGGTTTTCCCAAACAGCAAAAGCTGGGGAAGGTCCCCATGGCGCTGGAAGAGGGCCAGAGATCTGTCGCAGGCACTGCGGGAGTCCTTAGGGCACGGAAGGGCCCAGTGCCTTGGGCTGCGGTGGGCCAGAGGCAGGCAAGACCTTTGCACAACAGAGAACCCTGCTGGCCACAGAGGAGACGGGCAGCAGGCAGAGCTGGGTAGCCTTGGGAGTAGAGTGACCCTGGGCATCCAGGCAGGCGCTGCAGGCTTGGAAGGACTGAGCAGGCGTCGCCCCTGTTACTTGGTGGAGGCTGCTCTCCTGCCTATCTGGAGTGGGAGCCCCAAGCCTTGGGCCTCAGCCAGGGCCGCAGCTTGCAGGCCGGATCCTCCTTCCTCCAGGCTGTTAGGAAGAAGCCCCCAAGGCCTTGTCCCACCTGCCACATCCAAGGACACAAGGCGCAAGCACCCCGAGATGTTGCCAGCTGCAACATCTTGGTCAACAAATGGCCATCTTGGTGGCACCCCATTTTCAGGAGTGCAGCTGGGGTTTCGCGTTTCAAGCCTCATGCCCACCCTGGCTGCGCCAATTCGAGGTGGTGGCAGCTGGACCAGACCTCAGGCTGGCTGGCCTTCCTCCCAGAGGGGTGCCCTTTGGGCCACAGCTAGCACCAGGGCCTCCTCCCCCGCCCAGCAGGGCCTCTGTCTGACAGACATGCAGGTGGGGATGTTCCCTGTGTGAGGCCCTGTCGCACAGTGAGCAACAGCACTGTCATCAGTGAGGCCCAGGAAGGGAGCAGACGGGCACTGCAGAAGGTCACAGTCCCGCGAGCAGGTGGCATGCTGTCCCCACACCATCACCATCCCTGGGCTCCTGGTCCCTCTGAGAGCCTGGACGTGTCGTGCGGACCTTTCTGTCAGCGCTGTCCTGTGTCCTGAGCACCCCCCAGCACCCGCCAGGTCCTGTCTGTGCCATGTTCTAATCAGTGTTGTATATTTTGTATTGAGATGTTCGGAGCACTTTAGAAAAGCTGACTTTCAGTTCTGCGCTGTTGTGAGCAGAAATTCCTAGACGCTCCCCCCCAACCTGAGTACTCTGGTCCCACGGGGTGTTTGGGGGTGGTGGGGGCTCCCCAGTCACTCCTGACAGAGCCCAACTTTGCAGAGTGTTCGAGTGGGATTTGTCCATGTCACTGGTGTCTGCTGTGGCCGTGACCCTGGCCCACCTATTATGCTTTAGTGACTATTTCCTCACCGCGGGATAGTTTGGGAACACCTAGAACTTTGGGTCAGGCTCCTAGCAATAAAAGTGTCCAAGATGACCTCTGGCTGAAGTGGGTGTGTCCTGGGGCTTGGGGGTGCAGGCACAGGCACAGAGGGGACAGGAAGGGGCCCCGCAGCTAGGGCGGGCAGCTGAGGCGCAGAGCCCGCCACTTGGGCGAGGGCACAGGGGGCTGGGGAGCGCTGAGAGGCACAAGCCCCCTTTTGAAGGTAGTGAAAACGTCCTGGAACTGCTTGAGGTGGCGGCGGCGGCACACATGGACATACGAGGACCAGGCTGTGTGCCTTCCGTGCATTCAGGCCTGTGGGAGGTGAGCTGTATTTCACACTTTCAGGGGGTGGGGTGCAGCTCAGTCGCGGAGCAGGTGCTTATGCGTAGCCCTGGTGAAACTCTGGGTTCAATCCCCGACACCAAAATAAATACATAACTTTAAAAAAAAAGACAGGCATGGTGACACACAACTGCAGCCTCAGAACTTGGAGATGAAGTCCAGTTCCACATCGGCAACTTGGGGAGGCTGTCTCGGAAGGCTGGGATGTAACTCGGTGGTAGAGAGGCTCCTGGCGTGCTTCTCAGTACTAAGGATATCCACAGAGCTGCGTGGGGTGGAGGCTGCGTGCTGCGCTTGCTGTCCGCACCCTTCCAGCCCCGCCCCGTCCGGTCCCAGCACAGCTGCCCAGCGGCTTCTCTACAGGCGAGGCCGCCCCCACCCTCAGGGCCTGGCAGGTGCTCACAGATTGAGGACCGTGCCCCCATCTCCCTGTTGCCGCTGGCAGGGGCTGCTAGGGAGGGCGGTGTGCGCCCTGCCCCTGTCTCTGAGGACAGGACGCTGAGAGCTCGGGGCGGGTGCTGGGGCAGAACTCCCTGTCCACTTCCCCCCTTTCCCCTCACCCCCCCCCCATGTCCCTACCCACTGCACTGCCGGGACACTGTAGCTGCGTGTGTCTTCGGGGATGCTGGCATGTATGGTCTGGCCCGGCCTGGAATCCACGATGTGCTCAGAGGCACTGCCCAGGTGTGGGCAGCCCTGGTCCAGGCACACTGCTGCAGGAGACCAGCGTGTGCTACCCGAGCTGGTACTGGAGCCCTCTTGCCCAGGAAGAAAATGCTGCGGGGAGGTAGGGGGGCAGACAAGTGGGCAGCAGCCAGTAGGGGGTGTCAGCAAGGCAGCCCAGGGAATGGCTTCAAATCATGGCGTAGAGGACCCGGGAGCCATCAGCGTAATGACGTTGCACCACGCCGGCCTGCACCAGGACATTTAATTGGTTCTCGGCCCAGCTCTCCCCCGGCCCAGCAGGAGGCGGATGTGGGCCCCCAAGCTCTGCCTTGGCTCCAGAGCCCCAGGGCGCTCGGGTGTAGGCTGGGCCCTCGGGTGCTCCACCAGCTCCTCTTCCCACCAGTCTTGAGCTGGCACAGGGCTGCGCAATTAAAGATGCAGCTCCTGTCACACTGACTCCTCCGTGGGGAGGGACCCTCCGCGGGGTCCAGCCGTGTCCTGCTTCCCAAGCCCCATCAGGGGCTTTCAGCCTCCGTCGGGCCGCCAGCCTGGGCCGCCTGGTAGATACTAAGCAGGGAGGAGACGGTGCCCATGAGGCCCACCAGCCACGGTGGGAAGCGGCCAGCCCACAGGACACCTGGCGGCAGCCAGTGCACTGCGTTGGCCAGGTCGGCCAGATTGCTGAGCAGCGTCAGCACCTCTGACCGCATCTGCGCCTCCGTGGCCCTCCGCTTGCTCCGCGGCAGTCGGCTGTGGGGACAGACAGGACAGAGGGATGAGGACAGCCCTGCCTAGGGATGGCCTGCTTTGCCCCCCCATGGGGGCCCATAGCCTAGAATCCAGCCCTCTGTCTCCAAACTCCCTGAGCAGGAGCATGGGGTGAGCCGCTAGGACTGCACAGGAGGTGACAGGGACCACTGACCCTGGGAAGCTGGCTCAGCCTGCAATGACCATGAAGGGTCAGCCCAGGAGGGCTTGCTTACCAAGCCTCAGTTCCCCCATCTGTAAAAGCTGCTACATCCCACCCCGAGCCCAAGGTGAGGCCCTGCAACCCCGTGTACACATGCACGGAGCCTCGGGGATGCGGCCGGGGCACCACCTGACCCCTCTGGGCGCCCAGACACCGCACCTGGTGAAGGCAGCCGTGGGGCTGTGCAGCCTCTGCCTCAGCTTCAGCACCATCCACAGGGACCTACAATGCCAGACACCAGGGACCAGTTGGGGAACGCGGGACACGCTGGGGGCCGGGGGCAGCTCCCCAAGCCAGTGCTCAGGGACTTGTGACTCACACAGACCAGAGCCTCCTGGCCTTGTCACAGATCCACTGGGTGGTGGATGGGGAGCCCCAAGCCCGCTCAGAATGGCAGGACCTGCCTGGAAGTCCCTGGGCACATGGGGAAGGCCTACAGCTAGAGACACACAGAAGGAGACATCAGACCCACACCCCCAGCCAGACATGGAGCTGCCCCCAGAACAGGCGTGCCCAGCCTCCCTCCCTGCTCCAGAGCTAGGAGGCTTCTCAGCTGCTGGACTGGGGACTGGGGGGTCCTAACTCCTCTGTTTTGTGGGGGAACCCAGCCCTTTCCCTCTTCTGTTGCTTTTTTTTTAACTTTTTTTTGGAACGGTCTGGCTGTGCAGTTCAGGCTGGCCTTGAGCTCACACTGTAACTCAGGTTCACCTCATGCTTGCAATGATCCTTCTGCCTCAGCCTCCTGAGTGCTGGAATTACAGGCAGGTGCCACAACACCCAGCTTGGGTTTTGTTGTTGTTGCTTTTTACTTTTTGAGCCAGGGTTTTTGCTAAGTAATTAAATTCTCTAGACTGGGGCTGGTGAGATGGCTCAGTGGTCTAAAGCACCTACTTGGAACAAGCTTGGCAAAGC
>NDGN011348390.1:0-17625 GCA_002564285.1 Tympanoctomys barrerae | reverse complement strand
TTTGCTCTTCTATAACCCGGGACCTGGTCAAAGCCAGGCACATAACAGGCCAACATGTTATTGGGGTCAAAGAAAGAAAGTGAGACTAGGAAGCACAAGGAATCAGGCCAACGTAAGGCAGACTAAGATACCCGCGGGCTCCCGCCACTGCCTGTCACCGCCGCCCCCATCTCAGCCTAGCGCCTTCTCCCACCCGCTACGTCAACCGGAAGTGGCATGTGCGGAGCTGTAAACACAACCCGCAACGCCCCACCCCCGCTCCCAGCCCCGCCCCCGCCTGCCACGTGATGCGCCCCCGCCCGCCCTCACCGCCGCCTCATTGGGCTGCCAGCTTTGTTTACCTTATATGGCCAGGTCCTAACACCCCGCAGCAGCCCATTGGCCGAGGCACGGCCTCTCTCGGCTGACGTCACTAGGAACAGAAAGATGCAAATAAACCGGTGCATCCTGGGAAGGTAAGTCCATAGCGATTCCGGAACTGGTTCCGCGTGGTCCTAGAGTCCCCGTGCTCAGAACACAGATTTCTGGCGGAGAGCACAAACTGTTGCGTGGGAATGTGGGTACTTCAGGGAGGGAACCCCAAAACTCTAGAAGCTACCGGCCTCGTCCGCCTGTCCTGGGCGCCGCGTCTATCTCGAGACGCTTCTTTCTCCCTGGCCGAGAGCCAAACTAGGAAGGGCAAGGAGAGAGCTCTGGGAGCTCTTCGAAGGCTTCCTGAAGGCGGTGACTTTTAGCAACGCCTGGAAGAGCCGACTCCTTAGTTCACAGGACTATATTTATTGGCGCCTACTGTGTGTTGTGGCCTAGTGCATTGAATTTGGCTAGTGAAATTCATGGGGTCTCCTCTCTAGGCGCTGCAGGGTCTCCAACTCCCGGAACCCCAGCGTTGCACCCATTTCTCTGATCAGCGGCTCGCTCCGTAGGCGTTCGGCTGCCAGACCTACCCTCCCATCCCGCCCGGCGGCGGCGGGGGCGCCGCGGACTACAGGTCCCAGCATGCCTCGCCGGCCGCTGGGGCCGCGAGGCGCGGCGAGTCAGAGCGCACGGTAAATATTTGTATTAGCTGGAGCCGGCTCGCTAATGGTGGACGCGTGAGGCGCGGCGCGAGCGCGCAGGCGGCCGGAGCGGGCAGCGCGACGGCGCCATGTCGGTGAACATGGACGAGCTCAAGCACCAGGTCATGATCAACCAGTTCGTGCTCACGGCGGGCTGCGCGGCCGACCAGGCGAAGCAGCTGCTGCAGGCGGCTCACTGGCAGTTCGAGGTGCGCGCAGGGTGGGTGGCGTGGACACGTGCCGGGGGCGCCCCCTGGGCCGGGCAGAGGGCTCTATCCGCTCGTCCGACGGCCAGGCCCGTGCCCGCCGCCCAGAGGTCCGCTTGACGACCCCCCCCCTTTGTCCGGGTAACGGCCGAGGGCGGGGCGGTGGCCGGCCGGAAGGAGGACGCTCCGGATCGGGCAGCGCCGGGCCGAGGGCGGAGTCGCCCGGCGGCGGCTGGTCTGTGTGCCCGGTGGGCGGCCCGCGCGTGTGCGTACATGTACATGTGCATTTGTGTTTACGCACGCACCGCGCTTGGCGTCAGCGGGGCACATAGAGGGCTGAGGACATGTGGGTGCGTGTGCGGACGCGCAGTCCGCCCGTCCGCGTGTCAGGTACGAAATACTCTCATGTCATGTTTGGTGTATGTTCAGCATGTACACTTGGGCCGGTTTGTAGAGGGTGCCATGCCCAAGACCGTGCGGTGTGTGTATACATACATGGCGTGGAGTGTATGGGTAGTGTACTGGAGCCTCTATACAATGCAGAGGTGTGCATGTGTGTACATTGGTTCAGAGGTATGACTGGGGGTCGTTCTGCGGGTCTAGGTATCTTGTGGGCAGGGAGAGGAACCTGTGCCTTTGCGGCTGCTCTGAGAGTAACGTGGGGGTCAGTAGCACAAGTCATTTGAGCAGACGTTGCTGCTTGTCTGAGTTCATATCTCACTCATGAGGTCTCTGCTAGTAGTGTCCCAAAGCTGTTGGTGCTCCCTAGAGGCCGTCTGACCTCCAATTCAAAGACCCCTGCCATCACTGTAGTGGTGATATGCAGGGATAAGACCAGACTCTGGAGTGGTGTCCCTGATAGATGTAGGGTCACAGCCTTAGCCAGTCTGATAGTGTCTGTGTCCGTGCCCAGCTCTAGCCCAGAACCTAGTTTCCTTGGGACCCATCCTAGAGACAGTGTTTGAGTGTCCAGGGGGCATTCGGGCGGTTTGCTTTGGGCAGGGTAATAATCAGAATGTCCCTAGCTTGGGATTGGCTGTGAAGGCAGCTTTTCCATCCAGATGCATCCTTCCCACCTTGCTCATCTTTTCCCTCCCAAGACTTGTCTTCATCCAGGAGAGGAGAGGCTGCTCTCTCGGGCCTCAGTTTCCACACCTGTATCTGAGGAGAGCTATGTGAGTCAGCCTCTAAGCCCTGAATGGCCAGCTCTCTGCCTCCCCTACTGCAGCCCCACCCAAAGGAAGCTCCCTGCTCCTCACCTCTCCAGCAACCATCAGCTGGGTTTGTCTCTAGGGTTGGTTGTGGTAAAACTTGCAAAACCACATTCATGACAGTTTGCTTGAGTCCCAGTTGTATATACAGGGCTCCCTCCCTGCCTGCAGAACACTGAGCCTATCCTTCAGAGTCAGACACTCAGGCTGTGTCACTCAGGTAGCACAGGTTAAATTGAAAATGTAGCTATGAAGATTGCAGGATCTGGGGAAGAACTCTGGGAGTGTCAGGACTGCCTTGTAGACTGGAGGACTCTGGTGGCCACCAGCAGCCCAGGGATACAAGTACCTGTGCCCTTGGTTCCCTGAGTATCAGTTTCAGTGACTATAAAATGGGGAGTACTTGGGTATGAGCCAGTGGACTGTGAATCTCCAAACCTCAGGCTTCTACCTCGGAGCGAGTGAGGGGTTTTTTATGGTTAGCCCATCCCCCTTTATGACCGCCTCCACCTGGCTGGCATCATACACTGGGTAGTGTTTCTGGGTCACACTCTCAGATTCAGGTGTTAATGGGAGCAGAAGCTGGAGGGGGAGGGGACCTCTGGTTAGCTGTGCAGATTTTTTTTGTCTTTTTGAGACAGAAGGTTTCACTATGAGTTCAAGCTGTCCTTGAACTCACTTTGTAGCCCAGGCTAGCCTTGAACTCCCAGTCATCTTGCCTTGGCCTCCCAAGTGCTGGGATTACAGGTGTAGTTGTGCAGGTAGTGGAATACTCACATGAGGTGGGCTTTGAGGGACAAAGTTGGGTGCATCCTTTGGGCTTCTGGGTTGGGGTTTACAAAGTGAGCCTGGGCTGAGGGGTGTAACTGCTGCCACCAGGAAAAGTGCTTAGAGACCCAGCACCTACATGAGCTCTCATCCCATTTAGGGACACCCAGATAGGGTATCTCCAGGAAATTGTCAAAATAATTCATTTGAGTTTATTTTAAAAAATAAACAAACCCCTGAGGGAAGTCCTGGAAACCAGGCTGGGCTTCTGGGTGTGCTGGTAAAGGGAAACCAGGAAGTCCATTGTACAGTACAAGCTGGAGAGCAGGTCTGCCAGGGGAGATGACTTTAGATCCAAGCCAGGAACTTGGCAGTGCCTGAAGGACCCCTTACACACTTAGAGGGCCCTCCCTTCCTAAGCACTTTCACAAGAACAGCCAGCTCCCTTATTTCCAACAGGGGCCCAGGGGAGGTGTGATAAATGTCAGCACCTCCCATGAGGGCTCCCTGGACTCCCTCCCCCAATTGCCAGAGACCTCTAGGAGTCTGAGTTGATCTTGGGAGTGGTGGTTGCAGCCCCTACCCACCACCTTGAGCAGTCCCAAGGACTCCTGGAGTCTCAGGCCAGGGTCCTAACCCCACCTCTGCCTTTTGTTAACTTGTGAGCCCTAGTAAGGCATTCCATCCTTAGTTTTCCTATCTAGTAAAGCAAATGATTCCAAGCCAGCTTCTGTGGTAATAAGTATCCCCACCTTGAAAAGGCAGCATCTTGCTTGGTTGAGTATTAGTGTGGAGGGAGAAGGTGGAGTGTCATGTTCCCAGCATGGAGTTGTTACAGGAGCTGTCTTCAGTCCCTGTCTGGGTTAGAGCCACCCTCCAGCTAACCACCTTGACATTCTTGGCAAGGCTTGGGTGGACGAGTATAAAATCCAGCTCCTTTAAGTGCAGGCCCTCCCAGCTGGAACATTGTGATCTGAGGAGGCCACTATTGCTTGATATTTGTGATACACATAGAAACCCTGAGGTCCAGATAGAGCAGTACCAGGTGATAATCAGGTGGAATAAAGCCAAGAAGCAGTCTGTGCCGTCTAGGTTTGAACTCAAGATCCCCCTGGTTAAGAGGATAAAATGGACTCAAAGGAGCAGAGACTTGCTGCTCTCTAGGTGGGGACGAGACACAGAATCAAACTTGAGGACCAGCTAGCTTGAGTGAGGACCCATGCAGCCTTTCCTCATGAGACAGAGTGAGGGTACTGTCTCCCTGCCTAGAGCCACATGGACAATGTCAGGAGTATGTGAAGGGTGGGCTCTGCAGCTAAGAGTCACCTGGCAAGTAGCCTTGTGAGTCTTAATCACCCACCCGCCCACCCTACCTCCAGTTCCATGGTGTCTCCATGGGTGATAGTGTCTCCAGGGCAAAACTCAGGTTGGGTACTGACCAGTACACTGCTAGTTTTTGGCTACCTCATCTCACCTTATTCCACTCAGAGGCCAGCCCATGGTAATGTTAAGCCTCAGAGGAGCCTGGGAACTAGGGTTAGGGAGGGTCCTGGAGGGTAAGCATAATCTTTCTTCCTGTAGACGGCCCTCAGCGCCTTTTTCCAGGAGACCAACATCCCCTACAGCCACCACCACCACCAGATGGTAAGTGTCCCCTGGAGACCCACATGTAGCCCCACTGGGGACTCTCTGTTCTGGACATGGAGGAAATAACCCCCTGACCCAGGGAGGCTTCCAGTGGAGGGCAGTGGACATGTGGCTGAACCTCCTTGAGATAGGCCTGCAGGTGTG
Organism: Tympanoctomys barrerae; assembly: GCA_002564285.1. Taxonomy (NCBI): domain Eukaryota; kingdom Metazoa; phylum Chordata; class Mammalia; order Rodentia; family Octodontidae; genus Tympanoctomys; species Tympanoctomys barrerae. The sequence continues at coordinate 12,594 of NDGN011348390.1, read as the reverse complement.
TGGGCTTAGTGGGCACCCTGGATTCAGTGGGACCTAGGTAACACTGGCCCTTGGAGCTTGGGCTTCTGCAATACAGTGGGGGTGTTATGCTGACTTAGGGGGCTGGAAGTGTCTCCTGGCCCTACACTGGCCAGTGTGTGGACCTGTAGCCCAGGTACCCTAGTAAAGCTGGGTGTGCCCAACTCAGTGCCTTTCCCTGTGAGCCCCAGTATTGGCATCAACTGGGCCAGGACAAAATTCAGGTGGCATCTGGGGAAAGGGGTATAGGGACACCTGTCTCTTCAAAGGCAGTGGGGACCTTGGGGCCCTCCCAGAAAGGGGGTGCTTACCCCTCCCTCTCTCCTTTCTTTCCCCACAGATGTGCACTCCTGCCAACACCCCTGCCACACCTCCCAACTTCCCTGATGCTCTCACCATGTTCTCACGTCTCAAGGCCTCAGAGAGCTTCCACAGTGGCAGTAGCGGCAGCCCAATGGCCACAACAGCTACATCACCCCCACCACACTTCCCCCTTGCTGCCACTGGCAGCTTTGTGGCACCCAGCTGGCCAACTGCAGCCTCACCCCCTGGGGGCCCACAGCACTACCAGGCACAGCCATCCCTGTGGACTCCAGCACCCCCTTCTCCAGCTTCAAACTGGCCACCTCTGGCCCCTCAACAAGCTGCTTCAGAACCCAGGGCTCACCCTGCCATGGAGGCAGAGAGATAAGGGAGGCCCCTCCCCCCTCCCGGAGGCCAGGACCCCGTGGGGCGGGGGAGAGGATGTCTCCATGGGCCCCCTTCACCTTTCCTCTGTCTGCACCCCTGCGTCCTGGAGCCCTGGAGGGGAGAGATGGACTCTAGCCAGGCAGGGATACATCTTGTGCCAACATGCACAGCCACATGCACGCAAGTTCATGGAGCAGAGGCATGCGGTCCCCAGCTCTCACAGATTTGGCTCAGAGTGGCTTGGGTGCCTGGTGAGCAGCACTTCGGAGACCGAACAGCCTTCCTACAGAAGAGGATTCATCTACCCTGCCCTGCCCTGCCTTGCCCAAGCCCAGGGGCACTGCGGACAGTCATCTAGCAGAGACATGGCTGGCTACTGACTTGGATCTCCCTACAGCCAGCAAGCCTAGATCCCTACACTTGGGAACGCAGAGCCTTCTCCGCATGTGTGCGTGTAGCTGTGTATATGTATTTGTATGTATTTCGCTCTTTAAAAAGCAACCTAGTTAATGGGGCACCTGGACTTTGCATGTTAGAGCAAGCCCCAAGTCCCTTGCCCACCACCCCTCTCCCCAGGGCCCTGCCTCACCTCACCACTCTCTTGTCAGCCTGCACTGCTGTTCCCCTTGAGAAAAGGTTTATGGGAAACTCCAGGACTCTATCCTCCCATCCCCATTGCCTGCCTGCTGGGACTGCCTGCATGCCTTCCCCAGAGCCCAGGGGTACCTGGTCTCCACTTTCTTTTCCCCTTTTAACAAAAGAGAAGAATTCCAAACTGTCACCAGGCTCTGTGGTCTTGCCTCACATCCTAGGCTGGTACCAGCTGGTTATGTGTGGGTGGGGCAAGCAGAGCACAGGTCATCTTTGGTATCACTGAGCTCCACACTGTTCCTCTCATTGTCTTTTCAACCACAGTGTGCTCTAGAAACTCCTGCCCACCCAAAGCTTTTCCCATGAAGTTAATTTTCTGACCTGTGTCTCCAGAACCTCACCCCTCCCACCGCACAGGTAGGACGGATTTTTTTTTTTCTTTCTTTTTTAATGTATTTGGCACAGGGTCTCACTATGCAGCTCTGACTCATAGTGGTCCTCTTGTTTTCAGCCTCCCCAGCACTGGGATTGCAGGCATGTACCACCACGCCCAGTCTCACTGGAGGGCTCAGCACACCCAGGGGTGAGACTGGCATGTGGTCTCGGGGATCAACCCCACATCCCTACATTTGCCTAAGCAGGCACTTAGTCCACTGAGCTACTTTGCTGGCCCTCAGGTGGACACATCTTGACCCCCCAGTTTTGGGCAGTTAACAGCTGCCTCCATTTTCCTAGGCTTTATATAGGAGCACTCTTGGACCCTCTTGAGTCCAGCCTCCAGCAACAGCCCAAAGATGTTTCCCCTCCATCACTCCACAGTACCTTTATGGTAGGAGAGGGAGCTCTATCCTCCCATTCCTTCATTCTGGAGCTTCTCCATTCTGGAATGGAGAGAAATTCTCGGAACACTGCCATTCACACCCATAAGTGGTAAGGAAAGATTTTGCAGAGGAGAGAGTTAAGGGGTCAGTCACCTGCCACACTTCATGAAGCTAGGTGTCCCATGTGCACCATCTAGATAGATTGCTTTGGTGACTGTAAGCATCACCTATTGATGATGTCCAGCTTGTGTGGTTGAAAGCTGAACAGCAACATTTGTATGCCTTGTACTTGGCCAGTACCAAAGTGATGTCCCATACCAGCATCATCACCCAGGAGATGCTGACACTGAGGCCACCCTACCAAGTCCTGGGGACCACTGTGAGCTGGACCTGGAGGTCTCAGATGCTTACATTAGGACAGAAAGGACTTCAAAGGTTCTAAGTCTGGCCTTTCTAACCTCACCACTGTTGACATCTGGGCCCCAAATCACTATCTCTACACCTTAGGATGCACACAGCATCCAGGCCACCTATAAAATCTAGTAGTGTCCCTAGTTGTGACCATCAAAAAGGCAGTTGCCCCAGTGGAGGGTTCCTCCCTAGTCCTGGGGTTTATGTACCTGGCTGTCAGGCCAGCAGACCAAAGGTTCCTGCCCCTACTAGGCAAGCCTGGGAGAGACTTCCCCAGGAGGTAACTGCAAGCCATCTGCCTCCACTAACAGCCACTTGCTATGCCAAAAAGGTGTGAGCTTCATGGTGTGCCAGTTACACCTAAAAGCTGTTACCAAAAATAAAACAGCTCCCGGAAGATGCTGAGGCAGTTGCTTGGGAACTACTAGAATTGATCCCTGAGCCTATAGAGTGAAAATCCCTGAATCCTTGTGAAGCACTTGAATTCCTGGCCTTACTCCTGAGGCAACTGCCCTAGAGAAGGCTGCTAGGATCTAGGCTAGTTTTTCCTTCACAGTGCTGGGAATGGAATATAGGGCACTGCGGCAGTGTACCCTGGCCCTTTAAGTATTTTGAGAGAGGGTCTTGCTAAATTGTATAGGCTGGCCTCAACTTGAGATCCTCTTGCCTCAGCCTTCCAAATAGGTGGGATTTTCCCCTCAAAAAATAGGTGGGATTATAAGTGTGCACTACCACACTCAGCTCCTACCTGATTTTAATGTATCCTAGACAAGGTGGGAACTCTTTGAACCCTCTCCTAGGAGGGAGCAATCTACAAGCCCTAGGTAAGGTAGGGCTGAAATTGGGGCCTGGAAACTTTGTGTTTCAGTAGATCCAGAGGCCCTGCCAGTTGTGCTTCAATCCCTGGCCTAAAAAATCTAGAAAAAGAAGCTTGAAGAGTGGGCCAGTACTAAACCAGGTATGTTGGCACCATAATCTGATGTGCCTGTAATTTTGGGTAGCTGATGAGGACAGCAAATTTGAGCCCAACCTTAGATGACTTAATGAAACTGGAAAAAATACCAAAACCAAAAATGGCTGGAGATAAAGCTCAGTGTGGAGATCCCAGGTTTAGTTCCTAGTACTCAAAAAAAAAAAAAAGCCAGTACTTAAGGGGAGCCAGAGGTGACCCACAAAAATATACCACCATGTGCCCCTAAACTCAAATGTGAGAAAACCTAGAAACTTCTGTGGTGTAATACAAGCTTGAAATTGAGAAATTCCAGAAGCAAAGTTTAAGACTGAAGATAATCCATGTGTTCAAGAATTAAGCTGGGTGAGAAGCCAAGGGCCAAAGTTCTAACAAAATACCCACAGTTGTAGGCCACCCTAGTCAGGCTTCATTGCAGGCTCTTCTTGGAAACTGCCTGAGCAATACAAGGAAACTAACCTTGTGACTTTGACATCCAGCTTTTTCTGAGCTGGTTATGCCCTGCTTGCCTACTGGATTGGAGCTTCAAGTAACTTTCCAAAGTTCCACTATAACAAACACCATTTGCACCCACAAAGTTGCTAAAAAGAATAGCTTCAAGCTTTTCATATCTGATTACCAAAGAAATTTTGCAGTATTTGTGAATGAAGACCTGGCCTTGTCCAGTGACAAGCAGTAGCTCTGCCCTTCCAGTCTGCTGTGAGGAAGGGCTCTTATCTGAGGAAAGAAGTCCCCCTCATGTGTGCTGTGTTGTGTGCCTTACAGAGTGTCACATATTTTGTTAAATGTGTTTACCAACATTTTTTAATCGAGGGTTTATGTGAAACACTCCATTTCTGACTGATCTTGGTAATTGTAATATATGTCCCAATTTTCCATAAGGCCCCAGTTGGCTGGAGCTGATGCAAAAGGCTAGGGATACAGCCTTCCCATCCCTGCAAGGCCGGGTCCTTCCACTCCAATGACCACACAGGTGGTCATTTCCAACTGGCCTAAATGGTGCTGTGGAATCTGCTGCATTTTTGAAGAAAACTGCTTTTCACTGCAAAGCACCTACAGATGTAAATACCCTATTTGGTAGGGTGGAGGGATACCTAGCTTCATATACATAATACTAAGCTGCTTTCTGTGGCAAGCAAGGCTCCTCCTTCAGACAGCCTTAAAGAGAGAAAGGCTTGTTCTCCAAGTTTTGGACATGGAGCCACAACCAGGGCTACTGAGTGTCCCAGGACTTGTCCAGTGGACCACTAAGTTTCTCTGAGAAGGCACTGTGGCCAGCCCTGAAAACCAGGCTGTCTCTGAGGCTAGCTGTAGCCTTGGAGGTCTTTGGGAGGGGCGGGGGGGGGGAACAGTAGTTCCAGGACAGATGAGCCCTTTGATTCAGATCCACCTCGTCGCAAGGCTGCCTGTACTAGCCAAGATAGGGTCTTTCAATGCAAAGTTACTTCCAACTCCCGAATTTGGAAAGGTCTCTGGATTTGTAGCCACAACTTATATTTGGGTAAGATACACATGAATGAGCCTTAATACAGTCATTTGTGGGGTGAGGTAGTGCCAAGTCTTCCCTCACCCCAGTGAGGAGACTACTGAAAGATGGCCAAGGCCTTTTCAGTGGCACAGTGCAAGGTGTTGGGAGTCTGTTGGCAAAATCTTTTCTCTGCTTTCTGGAGCCTATTCTCATGTCCTAGGGAGTAACAAAGCTGCAAATAGCATTTTCTGCAGATGTTGATGAAGTCCTGAGTTACGGGAAGAAAGGGTGAGAAAAGAGAAACCTTTCGTGCTGTGTTCGCAGAGTCTCTGCCTAGAGCCCCCAAATCCACAGGCAGTCAGAGGTGTAACAGGGATCTGTGTGTGGTGAGTCCTCTGTCCTTAAAAGTTGTCACCATGAAGGCTCTTTTACAGCCTGCATTTCCACCCACCCCACCATCTGCCTTCGAGCACTGGCACTTCATTTTCCCAGTGTATAGATCGCAGGTCTTGGAACACATTTACCTTTATCAGGAATATATATCTTAGGTTAATGAGTTCATGGTCTTTGAAAGGGACCTTTCACTTGGGCTTGTTGGTGTAGGGTAGTCACCATGCAATCCCTGCTCCACTCCAGCAGCACCTACAGGCTGCTCTGCAGAAGCCATCTCCTCCATCTTACCTGGCTTAATTTGTGTCCCAGAAGCCTCACCCCGCACGAGACCAGTTCACCTCCGTCTAAAAACTCAGAGCCCTGGTTCCAGGAAATCCCCTTGGGCAAGCCAGGAAGAGGTTGGTCACTTGCCCCCTTGTCTAGCTTGGCCTTGTTATGGCCCAGGCTAGGTGCTGTAGCCACTCCCCTTTCATACAGGAAGCTGTCCAAAATGGAGTCTCACTGTTGCCACATAGTGTCCTGTGTTGCAGTAGAGTCACCCATGCTCCTGAAGCAGCTGCCCAGGGACTTTGGATTGGTACAGCTCTTCCATAAGCCCCAAGGCCTGCAGGTCCACCCCTTCCCAGGGACAGGATTGTTTTCTGTGATTAGTCCTGGCTGAAGTGCCCCACCAAGTACCCAAGAGGCCTGTCTGAATGAAGACAGGTTACACATTGATCAATGGGGCCCTCACTTCTTATTCCCTGTAAGAACCAACTCAAGCACTGATGTTTCATGTTTGTAAACCTCTGAAATGAGCCCAGAAGGTGGCCTTGAAGGAAATGAATGGAGGTAGGTAGGAGGCTGTGAAGGAAGAGTTGTGCCCAGCTGTGAGGACCAAGGATAGGCCCTGGGTGCCAGTGTGTTGGCAATGGGCTGCTCCCAGGAGCCCCATTTTCCCAATTGACTCCAGCTAGAACCACAGCTCCCTTGGCAGAAGAGGGAATGAAGCCAGGCCTCTGATACTCATGCACAATACCCATCAGGTGTGGCTTCCTGGAAAGCGTAACAACAACAACAAAAACCTTTGTAACCACACAGCTGAGGAAGGTTTATTGTGAGTACCTGCTGCCACTTGGCCTGGGTGGGCTGGAGTAGGTGTGGGAGGCTAGTGCTGGGAGTGGTAACTAGAGAAGGGACCAGCAAGTCCTACCCACCCACATGGACAGGGTAAGGCCACCCTCTGAAGAGTAGACCTCATCCACAGTCAGACAGGTGGAAGATTTTATTCCGGGCAGAAGTTGCAAAAATACTCATCTGTGACATGGAGGTAGGGGCTTGGGCTACGCCAGCCAGTGCCCCCACCAAGGGCAGTATGGAGAGAGGAATCACCTGGGTCAGGAAGCGCTTGGCCTCATTTGGATAGAGTCCTTGGAAAAGAAAACACCAATCAGCTGAGAGGGTGAGGCAAGACTATCACAAGTTTGAGCACAGTCTGGGCTACTTAGCAACTTAATGAGATTCCATCTCAAAATATAAAAATGGGCTAGGAATATGGCTCAGGACAAAGGTCCTGGGTTCAATCCCCAGTACCACCAAACAAAAACCAAGTCAGGGCAATGTCAGGAGGGGCCTTGGGAACTTTTAGGAATGAGCAGGCACAGAGCAACCCCCAGGCACAGACAGCCTCCCAGCCAGGGGTTCCTCCACACCTGTCACTGGGGGCCTGGGGGCTCCTAGTCCTACCCAGAGTCCTCCCTTCTCCAACTTATTCCTGGACAGCTCTTGCCACCAGCCACCAATTCCTTGTATTAAGTTAGCACTGAGGGAGTAAGTTACACCCAAACTGTGCAAAGGGAAGCTCTTTTGTCTCTGTGAAATGAAACAGAACTATGGACAGTAGAGAAAAAGAGAGGGCAGGACTCAAAGTGAGGAGGTGAGAAAAAGGAGAGACTGAAAGAAGAGGAAGGGACAGTTAAACAGTCAGAAGGGGAAGGGATAAAGCCAGATCATGATCCCAGGGCAATCTCCATATGGAGACTTTGTGACTTCATGGTTTGCTCTTTTCTGCAGCAAATGTATGGGCTATAAATAGGAGAAACTGCTGGTGGGGATCCCTACAATCCTAGAATACTCCAGGGACACTACCAGTTTCCTTGTGGGTCAGCCAAGAAATGAAAAGGGACAATCCAATTCACAAGAATATTTTCCAGTTAGAACAACCAACACAAAACCAAAAAAAGGTTGCACACAGTCAAATTTGGTTGCCATGGGAAAACTGGTCCTAGTAGAAATAATGGTCCCCAAATAAGAGGCACAGAGGCAGGAGCTGTAGTGGGAACTGATTCTGATGGCATCATTGCAGCAAAATAAAAAGCAGAGAGGGCTTTAAAGCCACATTAACAATGTTATGTCAAAAATTAAGAAATTTCATAGGTTCAGTGAAAATTAGACTCAAGCTTAGTTGTCCATGAAAATGTAAATATTGTGCTGTTTGCGTAAATAACAAAAGAAACCAGAGTCAACATGGGGACCTCCCTATATAGATGCAGACCCCACTCCTATGTCCAGGGCCGCTGGCTCATTTCCTAGACCAGTCACAGGGCCCCAGAGCCATGGAGGAGACCCAGTAGGGGATGGGGTGGGGCTCACAAGCTGTTAGGCTCCTCCACAGTACGCGTGCTGGCTCGGGATTCAAGGTGTGGAGATCTTACGTGTCTGGTGAACTCTGGGGTCTGCTGTGGGTCCCTTGAGGGTGGGATGAGTGGTGGAAGCAGCGTCAGAGGCTGCAGAGATGGTGGGTGAGCCAGCGTTGCAGTAGGAGTGCCTGAGGCAGTTGAGCTGGTGCTGGCTCGGGGCCCCAGGGCTGGATGGAGGGAGAAACGTGTTGTATCTGAAGAATGCTCACATTCTGTCAGCAAGATAGCAATCTAAAGCCCTTGGTTAAGCAAGCTTAGGCAAAGTGCAGGGACTGGGGTTCCATCCCTAGCACCACATGCCCCATCCCCAGGGCAGGCTGAGCTGGCCACAAAAAAAAGAAAATAAATAAAGAATGCTCCTAGGAGCTGCTGGCCCAACAGGGTCCTCCTTGTTAGAGGAAGAGAAGACCAAGACAGGAAGTACTTTGCAGGTCATGGCAGGGCAGGAGACCATGCTTTTTCTAGTCCTGGGCATCCTACACTTCTACAGTATGACAGTAAATGAGTTCCAAAGTGAAGCAGTGCACCTGGGGAGGGCACAAGGCTTAGATTCTGGGGGTTTGGGCTCAGGTTGTTGGGAGTCCCTTGCCAAGAAAGATAGGTGAGCTCCACTGTCCCACCCCTGCAGCTGGATGTTTGGGGACAGACACCTGGCTTGGCTTCTGGAATGGTGGCTAGGACCAGAAAGCAACTCTGAAGGTGAAGCAAGAGCCTGGACACCTGAGGGCCTGGGTCCCACTCTTGGCCAAGGCAGAGGTACTGTGTAGGGGCTACGTCAGGGATCCCCTCAGAACTCTGGTGCAGTATAGGTGGGCAGGTGGCTGAGATGGGACAGGAATAAGCCCCCAAGCTGGAGATTAAGGCGAATGGGCTTGGACTAGGAGGAAGCAGTCGGGCCAGGGAGTTGAAGGCAGGTACTCACGGGGATAGACAGCACCAACTAAGGCATTAGAGTGCACACGGTCACACAGACTTTGACCTGGGGGACATGGAGTCTTCACAGCTAAGGAGAAAAAAACAACAGGTGGGGGATGAGGCCAAAATTTTCACTCTAGTGGGACCTGCCCTGTTTCTAGGGCCACACTGCCACATATTCAATAGAGGCAAGAAAGCTATTGAAGCCACCACTATTCGTGTTCTGGTTTCCTTCCTGGGTCTTGGGACCGAATGACCACTTGGGGAAAAGCAATAACTTTACAGGAGCCATCCCTGGGGAAGAGTGATAGGAAATGAGGGGTCCCAACATAAACTCTATCTGCCCTTCATCCTGTTATAAATCTCATCTGCCCTGCCCCTTATTGAGTGCACCATCCCAGCAATTGACCCTTCCCTGGAGGTTCATGAACAGCCACACCAGGTTTTTGTAGGCAAGAGGAGGTTGGGATCCCTTGGCAGAAAGTGAAGGCTCATTAAATATTAGCCCATGCTGCTGCCTTGTGTGGTGACCCCTGAAGCCCAACCCAAGCTCCTCCCATTGGATCCACAGTGGGGGGCCTAAGAGCAGCCACACCGTACCTGGGCAAAGGGCAGAAGATACAGTGTTCTGCCCTAGAAACAGGGTGGGACCTGTGGTTGTTTGCATGGTGGTCCCCAAAAAGATATATTCCCTGGAAACTGTGGGTGTAACTTTATCTAGAGAAAAGATGCTGCAGGTATAAAGACGGTGAAATGAGATTATCCTGGGTCACACTGAACCTTATATCCAATGACAAGTGTCCTTATGAGAGACAGAAGAAGAGGGGACACATGGAGGATGGTATGTGAAAAAAGAGGTAGAAATTGGACTGATGTAGCCACTGCTAAAGAATGCCTAGAACCATAGAAGTTGGATCTTCCCCAAGAGCCCTTGGAGAGAAAGATGGCCCTCTTGTCACCTTGGTTTTGGAATTTCACTCTCCCGAAGTGACAGAATAAGCTGCTGTTTGCTGTGGCAGCCTGGTGTGCTTTTCTTTGTGCAGCACACAAGGACAATTCCCATTCCTTTCTTATCATCTAGGATTTAAGTCCTCTCAGTGGGATCACCCATTATGGCTCTTGGACCTCTCTTCAGGAGGGAAGGTGTGGCTCTCACCCACGGACAAAATTTAGACTTCTTTCCAAAGAGAAAGCAATCTAGGGCAGGGGACATGGTTCAGCGATAGACTTCTTGCCATAGATGCATAAGGCCCTGAGTTCAATCCCCAGCACCACAAACACAAAAACAAAGAAGAGAAAACACTCCAAAGGGATGTTGCCTATCCCTCCTATATTTGGAACCTCTGTGATGAAATCTACATTCCTGGGGCCCCAAAACCAGATCCTGAGATCTATGTCCCGTACAAATCTCTGTATCATCCACCCTAGTCTCTGCACCCAAATGGGCTCATCCTCCCTGAGTTCTACCTGTAATTGGCTTCAGCCCATTGCACAATCCTTGTACCTGCTCACTCTTCCACCTAGATCACTCTCCATCCTCTTAATCCATTCACCAAGTAACTCCTTTCCCCTTTTCATCAGAGTAGTATCCAGTCCCTCTGCTATGGACTGTGGGCCTTGGCATGACTCTCTTGTCAGTAGCCCAGCACTCTCTCTAGGGTATGCCCTTGTCACAGGCCAGCTGCCCCATTACCAGAACCTTCATGCATGTCAGCCGTTTATCTTTCTAACTGTGGGTTCTTGCCTTCTGTTAATTGCTTACAATTTGCCCCCTCATAAACACATTGCAGCCCACTGTCTCCAGGTGGCAGGTATTGTGAGATATTGTATGAAGGATTCCCAGTCAGGGATGGCACCAGCCCTGAGTTCTGCATCTAACCCTTTGCCCTTGCTAGCACAACAAGGACCCAAGGTAGGGTTTTCCAGGAGTGTCCAATGCTTCTTACCTGCTGGCTCTTTCTCCTTGGTGGCCAAGAGTCGAGTCCTAGTCTGGCTGGTCATTCGGCCTTTGTACAGGATCCCGTCCACTCCCAGGATGTCCACCTCAGCCTATTGGATGATCTGGGTCCCATGTTAAGGTCTCTACTCCACAACCCACTCACTAGTGCATGGAGAGGCTCAGAAGCCAGACCATACCCTTCCAGACAGACCCATAGCTCAAGGCCTAGTTCCACACCTCTGACCAGGGCATGCTGATGTCTACCCTCCATGGAGGTGGCCATGGCCAGACTCACAGTGTCATAGTCTATCACTTGGGGGTCCCCGTAAGGATAGAGAGTTGACAGGTTGTGCGACTTGAGCTTGACGTTGGGGTCATTTCGGGGGCCATCACCCCAGTCCTGGTAGGAGCCCAGGGGCTTGAAGTGCTCCTCTGGGATGCTGAGATCCTGGAACTGCAGCTGGTGGTGTTCCCTGGGCAGGGCAGAGGATCAGCAGCCACCTGGAGACCCCTCTGCCTCAAAGGAATCCGAGGACAGGTCCCAAGGCTTGACCAATATTGCAGGGTGTAGGTGGCCCAGTGGCCTACAGGGCCTGGGGCCTAGTGAGTGGTTGCCAACATGCACAGCTGGGAGAGAAGAGTAAAGTAAGACCTGCCTTTCCCTGACCAGACCACACCCGGAACCCTGGTCTACGTCAACAAGCACATACTCTAGATTTCCTGAGCTCAGCACAGGCCTCTTAAGTCCTTCCCCTTTGCATGACTGTGATTAACACTTAGCTGCTCATCCCCCAACCCTGGCCCATGTTCCATGGTGCTGGGTGCTGAAAAGAGCCCCAGAACCAAGGATGTCAGGAGGTCAGGGATGGAGCTGGGACCCAGACAGCCAGCTAAGTAAAAGAAACCTGCAAGTGTGGATGTCAACTCTGCCACTTAGTCATGGATGTCAACTCTGCCAGTCACATAAGATCTAAGTCTTAGCTTCTTCCACTGTGACATCGAATGACCATGGAATATACTTTCAACTGCAAGGTCTCAGGAAGGTAAAATTCTTGGCATTTCACCTTCCTGGCCACAAAAATGAGTCCCATTGGAGACCGGATCATTACTTTTCCACCAGAAGACAGATGTACTAATCCTGGCTTACATGAGGCTGTAAGGTTTAATGAGAAGCTCTCTCATTGTAAGCATCTAATTATTTTTGGCCTACAATAGATGCCCTATCTATGGTCAGCTCTTTTTTTTTTTTTTGTACTAGGAATTAAACTCAAGATCTTGTGCTCACCACCAGCTTGTGCTACTTGCAGTATCTCCCTGGCCCTATCATGGTCAGCTCTTATGTTTCTCTTCCACCCAAGCCACCTCCCAGAGGGATCCCCTGAGGACACTGGCCAGTGTCTGGAACTGAGGTGTGCAGTGTTGGCTCCTGGCCCTCACCTCAAATGCTGCCGCTGTAAATACTCATAGGTGTTGGCACTGGCTGGCCGCAGCCTTGACAGCAGGTGGGCTCTGCGGATGGTGATCAGCTGTCTGTGGAGGACAGGAAGAGGCCAGGGTGGTGGGAGGCACAGTGGCCAGCAGAGGGCTCCAGCTCCCACGTCTTCTGGGAAGCCCTCCCAGCAGAAGCAAGAGCAGACTTGGGTAAGCCCACTCTCAAATATGGCTTTTTCTCCAGTATAGAGCCATGGTGTGAGGGCTTG
>NDGN011348379.1:0-12428 GCA_002564285.1 Tympanoctomys barrerae | reverse complement strand
TTTCTTACCTTTTCACTAGCTGCAATGGCATCTTCAAGATCTGAAACTCTATCTTCACTTTCAGACAGTTTTGCTAGCTTGTGATTGAAATTTTAGGTTCCTCTATATCTCTTTGACTGTGCCTCATGTGATCTATTTCTTTCCTGTATTGTTGATTCAAGGAATCCATTGCTTTTCTAATTGCCTCTATTTTTTTATCAGTGTCTTCCTGAGAAGCAGTTATTAATTCTTTTACTTCAGAGATTATTTCTGATCTGGTTTCCTCTATATGTTTCTGCATTTGATTCTTTACTTCAGATGCTATTAATTCAGAGATTTCTTTTTTATTTCAGAGATTAATTCTGATCCAAGGTCCTGTATACCTTTCTGCTGTTGATTCTTTACTTCAGACGCTATTAATTCATACATTTCAGCTGAGCTGGTGTCCTCTGCAGCTGTTCTGGGTGGGTTCAAGGCCTGAGATTGCATTTTGGTCCTTCTCTTTGTCATTTCTTATAGCGCTGACCTCCTACCTTTGGTGTAGTGCTTTGACACAGTTATAACCTTAGCACTTACTGAAATTTGAGTGCAGATGTATTAAGTTTGAATTTGTCCAGTTGTCCCTGGCTTGGGTCTAGCTGTTATGTTCCGCTCCTTCCTGCTGCAGTCCTTGGAAGTGAACCTGTTGTGCCTCTCTGGCACAACACTGAACCTGTTATGCCCCTCTGTTTTTACCCTGCCTCAAGGGGCACAGGGGAGTGCAGAAGCTCTCCCACACACTAGCAGGACCTGTGCTTGGGCTGGGCCTGGGGAGTCCCAAGAGCACAGAAGTTCTCACTCGGTGGGCTTGTGAGGTGGGCTGCAGAGGGGTGGAGAGGTCCTGAGGGCACGGCAGAGGGTCTCATTCATGCGGCGTACCTGGGTTTGGTCCAGAGAGATCCCATGGGTGCACGGGAGCTGATGGTGCTCCCTCACGCTCACTGGCCCTGGGCTTGGACTGGATCTGGGGGTCCTGAATGCGCTGCAGAAGTTCTCATTCACTTGGCAGGCTTAGGGGGCTCCGGCAGTGTCTCAAGGGTGGGGCAGAGGGTCTTGCTCACATGGCATGCCTGGGGTTGGTCCAGAAAGGTCCTGTGGACACAAGGAAGCTGGAAGCTGTCCCGCACACTCGCTGGGCCTGGGCTTGGGCTGGATGTGGCATCGATGCCCCTATTTACAGCCTCCCAAGAGCTGGGATGTCAGGCGTATTCCATCACACTCAGTCTCAATGGCTGTCTCAGCGTGCCCAGGGGGCGGGGCCAGCACAGCAGGCCTGGGATCAAATTCCTGGCTCCTGTGCCTGCTTGCAGGAGCTTTAATCCACTGAGCTACTTGACCCGCCTAAAAATGCTGAACATTAACTGCTATCTTCAAAACTCTGATGGAAATTATGTGTACAATCATCTCAGCCATCCTGTATATATACTTGCATGTTTTGCCCTTTTCTTTTTTCCTCTTTTCTCCTTTCTCTCATTTTCATTGTTTAATCCTTAAGTTCAGTTTCTTTCCATTTTGCTATATCTATTATACCTTTCAGGTTTCATTTATTCTTTCAGGTTCTTACACTAGGGAGACAATATGATATTTACACATGGTTGTCTGATTTATTTCACTTATGAGTACAGCCTCTAGTTGCATCCACTTACCAACAAAGACTTTGAGATTGTCTTTCTTTATAGCTGAGTAGTACTCCATTGTATAAAAACACCACATCTTTTTCATCCATTCACTGGGTGATGGGCATTTTGGTTGTTTCCAAGATTTGACTATAATTAATTATACTGCTATAAACATAGGTGCATATATATCAGTATGGTAGGATGTTTTTAGTTCTTTCGGGGAAATACCCAGAAGGAGAATAGCTGATTTAATGGAATTTCTAGTCCTAGTTTTTTGTGTAGTCTCCACACTGCACCAGTCTACATTCCCACCAGCAGTGGAAAAGGGTTCCTTTTTTGCCACAGCCTCTCCAGCATCTGTTATTACTTGATTTCTTTATGGTAGCCATTCTTTGTGGGGTGAGATGGTATTTCAATGTTGTTTTAATTTGCATTTCTTGAATGGCAAAGACTGTGGAACTTTTTTATGTGTTTATTTGCCACTTGTATTTTTTCCTCTGAGAAGTGTGCATTCAGCTCAAATGCCCATTTTTTGGATAGGGTCTTTAAATTTTTTTTTTCAGGAGGTAGTTTTTTTTTAGTTCTTTGTATAATTTAGATAGACATCTCAGTGATTGTTGGTTATGATTTTTCGCAGTTTGTGGGCTGTCTTTTCACTCTGTCGGCAATTTCTTCTGACATGCAGAAACTTCTCAGTAAGATGAGAGCCCAGTAAGATGCTGATCTTTTCGAGTATTTCGCACCCAGTTTGGTTTTTGTTCATGAACCATTTGCCTGCCCCCATGTCTTCAAGATTTCCACCGATTTTCTCTTGCAGGAGATTTAGTGTTTATGTTTCAATATTTAGATCTTTAATCTATTTTGATTTTAGATTACTTCATGGCAGTAGGCCTGGGTCCAATTTTAGTTTTCAGTGTGTGGAAAGCCAGCTTTCCCAGCACCATTTGTTACAGAGTCTGTATTTCTTCCAGTGAATGTGTTTGGCTCCCTCATCAAAGATAAGGTGGCTGAGTGTGTCTGTAGTTGTATTTGCATATTCTATTCTGTTCTGTTTATCCTCAGGTAGTGCAGTAGCTTTACATTGATACCTTTAAAGTAATTCTTACATATAAAAGAAAAGCCAATTTAATATATAATGGAAAAGAAGATCCTATTTATATTTAGAGAAGAAAACATCATGCATAACTTTAAGAAAAATATAAAATCCTTATAAAAGCCACACAATATTCCTTAAAAAATCACAAAATTTGGTGGAAAATGGAAAGATATCCAACATACTTGGTTTTTAAAAAACCTCAAATGTGTTAGGACTCCAGTTCTCTGGCGTTGATTTCTAAGCTTAATATCATCTCAGTAAAGTATCAGTAGCTTGTTGCCCTCCATTTACTTGGAAGAACAAGCAGGAGGAGCTACAGGAACAGGGCAAATGGCAGAGACTGAGTCTACATCTCGCACACATGCCACAACCACAAAGGTTAACACCCCCTGTATGCACAGCGCTGGGCGCGGCTGGCTGTCCCTCGGGAGAACTGCGGCCAGAGCACTGTAACAGGGAAACAGAGAAGGGAGGTTTGCTTCTGCGTCCTCTGTGGAGCTCCGGTCTTGACCTTCGCGTTGGATGGATTCTTCAGGCCTCCAGCACAGGCTGTGGCTTCCCGGTACGGGCTCACCTGGGACACTCCAGTGAGCTCCAGGCCTCAGCCCGGCGCTGTCGGATCCTTCGCCTCAGATCTGCACATGCTGGCTCACCCGGCTCTGGGCAGCCGCCGGACGCCAGGCTTGGAAGTCCTTGCGTACTTGTATATCCAGTATAGCATCTATTTCTCTAGTAAGTGCTGACTGACTAAAGGGCAAAATGAAATATTAAAATCTTTGGAGAGGCGTTCCAGTTCTTTCCATGTGAGACGGAGTCATCTGCTCTCACTAGCCTGAATAGAGGAAGAACAGAAAAGCTGAGGTAATCAAAAATAATGACCTAGTAGATGGGCTACCCTCTCCTCCAAGACTAAGCTCTCATTACGTTTTCAATTTGATAAGTAATAAAAATCAGCCAAGAAGAATTTTGTCTTTCATTTATCCACCAGTGCGCATTGCCTCCTCCCAGCCCGACACCACCCCTTTCCCTTAAAAACTTCACCACTGCAGAAGCTCTCGTACCAGCTGGCTTCCCTGCACGTGCAAAGAGGAGCACCAGTGGGGAGACCCCGCGGCCAGGAAATGGAGTCAGCGAGCAGAAATCAGGCAGTGAGGGAGCTAAAAGTTTACATTCTAACCAGGGGCAGCACAGTGGATGTTCCTGTGGGCTGGCCGGAGGCTGGAAGGACGTCCATGTCAACACTTCCGTGGTGTTGCCCTCACTTCCCCCAGCCTCACACACTGAGATTATTACCACACATTTTCTGTTTAATCTGTACCTACCCCTGGGTTTCCAGGTTCCTCTGTGGCATCCACGTGCCAGTGGCCGCAGTGCTGAGGTCCTGTCTAGGCTGTGTCCATCCTTTCCGAATACAAGGCCCTCTTTTTGGAAGAGCATCAGCCTTGACATCAGATTGTGCCCACGTCCCGTAGCACAGGAGCAGCCAGCCAGCCACGGAGCTTCCGTCTGCATCATGTCCTCCATCACGCAAGTCGGGTGAGAGCCCCGGGGAGGCCTAAGCGCTGGCCACCTCTCTGGAGGCAGGAGGCCAGCCTCTGAGGCCCTTCCCTGTCACCCAGAAAGACAAACATCATAAACACCCTGCCAGGAGACAAAGCAAAAAGGAAAAGGAAATGTTCAATCCGCAAACATCTGACCTTCCCTGGACAGATGCGGCACACAGAGGTGGCGTCCTGAAGTGGCCACATCTGTACATAACTCAATCTGATACGCTTTCATCACGGAGTGGCAGGGTAATTGACTGTTTGGGCGACTGAAGAGCGAAGCGGCCCAGTCTGTTAGCAGAGGCGCAGGTGGTGGGCTTTGCATAATAGTATTCAGTCATTAAAACAGTTCTGGGGAAGGCGCTCCTGGACAAGGTGGCGCCACTGGGTGGCGTGGCCAGATCGGACTGACAGGCGTGGCATCGCGTGGCATCGCAGTGCCTGCCAGCAAGCTGGCCGCAGGAGGGACGCTCCGGGGCTCGTGAGGCCCTTCCAGAGCCGCTGCCCAGGCTCTGGTCTCCTTGTCTAAGGGCCACAAAGAAATAGGACTTTATATGAACTGAAGGAGTCCTTAGAAATAAAATGCTGTAAAGAAATACATGGACAGCTCCCAGCTAAGTGTGTTGATGACCTTAGAATTTCTTCTGCTCTCAACTTGCCTTCCTTCTGGGTATTAGACACACAAACCCACCGCAGCTGTGAAAGTCGAGCACAGCCTCATTGGCTGGCAGCACTCTCAACAGCCAAGAAGAAATAAAGTCTTGTCTCCTCTCCTGAGCATTGCCCAAGTCTGCTCTGTGCAGATCTGCTCCCAGGTCGGCCACCACGGACTATTCTAGCGGAGGCTCATTTTTTTCCCAAATACCATCCAGGGCCTTTGCCCCACAGCAGCAGTGAGCTGGAGGCTGCGTATGGAGACTGCAGGCAGCTTGCGACGCGGATGGATGACCGCCGCCAGCTGACGGAGGGAAAGGGCTCCGCGCGGCTTCTCCACTGGGGATAAAAACCCAGACAGTCCTGTGGCGAGATAATCCCAAACAAATCCTTCTTCCAAAACACAATTTCATTTTTTTAAAGGTGCACTGTAAGAACTATTCATATCATGTTTTAAAATCTTTCCCTGAGTTTCTCGTGGGGCTCATTCTCAACCATCAAAAATTCATTTCCAGGGCTTTTGTGCAGCAAGAGGCAAAACACAGTCACATTAAAAATGTTGTCACACTGGGGGGGGGGGGATGCAGCAAAGCAGCTCGGGCAGCTGCCTGGCACCGTCCACAGCGTGCCCGCTCAGCTCGCTGTCACCCACGGATCAGCAGGAGCACGCTGCTAGCCCCTCCTCGGCCACCTGAGCAGGCTATGTGTGAGACAAGCTGCTTCGTGCCTCGTAATCAAGATTCCTGTTGGAACCCGCTGCAGGGTCTCATGCGTGAGGAGCTGGGTTAGTGGCCATGAAAGCCACAGGAGTGTTCCTTTCAGTTGATTCAAGCTTTGCACAGCAGGGTCTATGGTTTTCATTTCTTGGTCTATGTACCAATTAGTCTTTGTTTAAATGGATAGTGCTTGAGAATGCAGCTGTAAAAATTAGTGTAGTACTACTTGGGTTAGAACAAGAGAGAGTACAAACTTGGTAGTTTTATAAAGGTGGGCCCAGAGGTGGCTGTGTTACCAAGAGAGGGGTGGGGGAAGGATCAACGGTGACAGCCAGGAACACACGAGTGTAAGGAGAGAGAGGTCCGAGGGGCTTGGGCATCTTTCTACGCTTCTCTCACATGAGACTTTCAGTCATCTGCACGTAGGCCTTTTTCACAGATATTACAGCAATTCCTGTACATAAAGCATTGAATTCATTTCCTGGTAAAGTCTTTCTGATAAAAATGACACTGCTTTATCTTTTAATCAAAAGAGACAGCATAGGTAGGAAGATTGGCAGATTATACATAGTTTCTAGAAGCAAAATGTTCAGGGCTTTATTGAAAATAAAGGTGAGGGGCTGGGGAGATAGCTCAGTGGTCTACGTGCCTGCCTGGGAAGCACGAGGGCCGGTTTGATCCCCAAACACAAACAGCCCCACTGCTCGTCAGAAGAAAAGTCCCAGCAGCACGGAAAATATATTCATTGGCATCCTTATTAATTTGTAGGTTGTCATTCTTACCTGCTTCATAAGCTAAGTGTTCAACACCTTCTGCTGAGCCTCTGTGATTGTAACTCCGAGGAAACGTGTGCACAGCCCCAGCTGTGTTTTACAGAACACCACAGCGCTCTCCAGAGAACAAAACCTAAGAAAGTGTCTTCTGCCAAGTTCTTCTTTAAGTATTAGACTTCTTTCAGAAACATCAGAGAACCAAATCCTGGAAATAAATTAAAAAGAACTTTTGAGGATGTGAGGGTCTGAGGGCTAGGCACTCAGCCAACGTCTGCTGGGATGACGAC
The DNA here is from genome assembly GCA_002564285.1 of Tympanoctomys barrerae. Lineage (NCBI taxonomy): Eukaryota > Metazoa > Chordata > Mammalia > Rodentia > Octodontidae > Tympanoctomys > Tympanoctomys barrerae. The sequence goes on along the minus strand of NDGN011348379.1, from coordinate 5,721 downwards.
CTACCAGGGAGCCACGGAGCCTCCTGGAGAGGAGGAGGGGGCTCCTGAATCTCCTTCCTCAGCTGCCCACGCGCTCTGCTGATGGAGAGGAACAGGAGGACGCCACCCTAGCGGAAGCGGGCTGCAGGCGTTTCTCCCAGCCAATCATCCTCCCCTCCCCTTCAGCTTCAAAGGAGACACAAGCTGTCTCACACCCTCCTCGCATTACTTCCCCTCACCTTCCTCCTTTCCTCTTTCTTTTAAGGACAGCTCTTAACAAAGGCAATATGATTTGTTAAACCAACTATGTCTTGTTCACTTATATTTTCATGGAGCTACACTGCCATTTGTAAGGTGTGTGCTTTTACATTTTGGTTAAATACTAATGTTTGCCTTTCTGTAAGTCCCATGAGCCTCCTTTAATTTCTTGGTCTCAGACTTCCTAATGCTAAGTGGAAAGAGAAAGCTAGAAAGTAGTTCAGATGTTTTTACTTCAGGCCCTCTTCTTTTCTAGGACTAAGAAAACAATAGTTTTCAAAAAGCAGTTTGATTTCTGTTCAATTCAACAAGGAATTGAGGGTCTACTGGGTGATTTTAAATGATGTAATTTTCCAAGAGGAAATATGTGAGACTCAAGGAATCTTGGGACTCCCCAGGCTTCACCGCAGTGAGCACCTTGCGGGGCTGAGAATGAGCTGCCCAAGCATCTGAGACTCCGACTCCAGCATAAGAAAGAGACAGCAACACAAAATTATGGAAGTTAAAAGCCATGTATTGTTACAAAACTTAGTAATATAATCATTTTGTGGACGCCTACAGGAGATAATGACCCTGTGGATAAAAATAAGATATTCTAAGAAATGTTTCTTATCCAAAAGAATCAGGACTCCTTAAAAAGAATTAAGTGGGCTGAGCCCAGGTTTGGGGCAGGTTGTAGCCAAGAATCTGAGACTGCTTGTCATGCCAGATGACAAGGAAGCTGGCTCTGGTGGATGACATGAACACCCAAAATGCTAGTGCGCCATATTGAAGAATCAGACATGGAGGGCATCCCTGTCTTTTTCCTGGTTTGGGGAGTGTTTTCCTCACTGAATATGATGTTAGCTGTTGGCTTATCATAAATAGCTTTAATCACACTTAGTTATTCCTTCTATCCTTCTTTTCTTCAGGCCTTTTATCATGAAGGGGTTGGATTTCCTCAAAAGTCTGTTTAGCATCTATTGATAGGATCATGTAGTTCATAACCTTGTTTCTTTTTATGTGATTCAATACATTTATTGATCTATAAATGTTGAACTATGTTCATGCCTCTGAGATGAAGCTATGATGTATGATCTTTTTGACAATGTGTGGCACTCTGTTTGCTAATATTTTTCTAAGGATTGTTGCATCTGTGTTCATGCTCACTGTCACCATGTTTATTCAACATAGCACTTGAACCATTAGCCAGAGCAATCCGACAAGAGAAAAAGCAAAGGGGCTGGGTGGTAGCTCTGTGGTCTGAGCACCTGCCTGGCAAGCGCAAGCACCCAGGTTCAATCCCCGGTACTCGTGCTGTGCTGGTCCAGGAACACTGAGCAAAGCGAGCCCTCTACTGAAACTGGCTGTGGTGGTGCCTGCCTGTAATCCCAGACCAGGGGAGGCTGAGACAGGAGGGTCACTGCAAGTGCAAGCTGCATAGAGAGACCCTATACCAAATAAGCAAAAATTAAAATAAAAAGTAAAAAAGGGAAAGAGAAAAGAGATACATATACAAAAGGAGAAACTCAGAATGTCGTGATCAACATATAAAAATAATTAGCATTATGTAAACCAATAACAAACTTGATAAAATTATGAAAACAGTACCATTCACGGTAGCTTAATAAAATGAAATACCTGGCCAGGGAGACGGCTCAGTGGAATGAGCGCTTGCCTTGCAAGCGCAGGGGCCTGAGTTCAATCCCTGGTTCCACCAAAAAAAAGAAAAAAGAAATGAAATACCAACTCTGAGGTAGAAGAGGACATCAGAAAGTGGGAAAATATCTTGTGTTCCTGGATAGGCAAAGCCAATATTGTCGAAATGGCCATATTCCCAAAATTACTTAGAGATTTAGGCAGTGCCAAGCAATGTGCCAACAGCGCAGTTTACAGATCTAGAGAAAACCGTATTAAAACGTACATGGAACCAGAAGCAGCCCAGACTGCTCGGGCAGAAGGAGCAACACAGACGGCCTCACAGTGTCTACACTCAACCTGTTCTACACAGCAGCAGCGACACAAGAGGGCAAGATCCTGGGACAGAAACACGCTGGCCAGCGGGACCAAACACCCCCAGCACATGTGGATATTTGAGAAATAAGTAGAAGATCCACTGTGTAAAAGAACCTAATAACCACAGTGAATGTAAACGTGATAAGCCATAAGCAGGGGCTAAGATGAATGATAGCAACCAGAATGAATATGAGGAAAAGGGATCTGGAATAGGGGAGGAGGGGGAAGATCAACCAAAAGGAAACGAAGACATCGCACATGTGGAAGCACACCTCAGGGTGGCTGCAAACGGCATGTCCTGCAAACATGTACTACTAGTAATTTTTGGAAGAATCGGGTATATAAATAGATGAGTTCTTAAAATTACAAACCAATAATATCTCATTCCGCACTGTTGTTAGTGCATTAATTCATTACTTTTAGTACGAAAACCAGAAGCATCGCTCCGCCTTTCCTGTACGCCCTGCATTTTACAGCAGACAAATAGTGGGCTCAGGGATCCCTGCACACGGGAAGAGCTCTGATTGAGAAACACAGAAGAAAGGCAGAATTTAGCCAGCATGTGTGTAAGGAAAAGATCTGAGCGAGATGCAGAAAGGGTCCCAGCCTTATGACCAAGCACAGGCTGTCTACACACTGATGCTCGGAGCTGAAAATGCTCACTGTGACAGTGGTCCCCCTGTCCACGTCCACAGTCTTTCTGTCCACATTAAAACCTCAGGACTCCACAGAAACCTTCTGCAGACTTTGCCTCCCAGCTGCTGACCAAATGTGACTTTCCATGGGAGGCCTTCGATTTCTCAGTCTTTACAATTTTCAAGAGCTAGCGAGGGTGTTCTACCTTTTCCCTCATTGTGTCATCTTGGTGGAGACCAAGACAGTGCTGGAGAGAGACAAGCTGTCTCCACACTGAAGAACTTGTGGGGCCAGACAGGGAAATGCCAAGTAAACTGATTTCTACATTAATCTCTTCATTCTTCAATCCATCAGACAAGCCATGAGATTAGGATTTTTAAAATAAAGGAAAAGGAAGAAGAAAGCCGGGAAGCTAAGTTAAGATATATTAAGGCAAAGCAGACAGGAAGACACTCCTGTGTGTGGAGCTGAGGTGACCTGCTGGTAGGAAGGGTGGCTGTGTGAGGGCAGCAAGGCGCATGGTCCACGCAGGAAAGCACGAGGGCAGAGACGAGCAAATGCGAGGACAGCGAAGGAGCGGAAGAGCCAAGACGTGTGCACGCTGACAAGGGAGGGAGCTAGTGTGAGCGAGAAGGATTCGAGAGAGAGGAGGGAAAGCCTCCCGCACATGCCCACTCCCAGCTGCCTTCTGGGTACAGCAAGGGCTTTAGGCCACGCAATTGCCCTGCTCCCTCTAGCTTATCAATTCAGTAATAAAATTTTGTTCAATTCTCGGGCAAAATATTTTATTAGCTAATTAGGCTCTTTCTGTGAGAATGTAAGAAAAAACACAGAAGGAGCATCTTACTGAATTTTCTTCAGTCCAACAGGAGGCTTCTGTCTGGATCTCTAACTGTTGGTGACATTAACCTGCAGGACACCAAGTCGAGAACACAGCCCAAACACGGGGCTTCTTTGTGCTTGGCCTTGCTTCAGCTCCCACAAACAAAACAGCATTTGATTAGCAATAGGAAACACATCAAAGGGCAGAAGCTCAAGTCAAAGCAGGTTTTCCTAACCACCTTCTTCGTAATGTGTAGGGAGAATTCAACTTTTATTTGTTGCAATGCAAATATCAGTGGTTATAAGCATGTGTACAACAGCTCACCAGCAATTTGTTCTTTCCTGGGAAGGAGGAGACTCATGGAGAGGACACAGCTGCACGCGGCACTTCCACTGGCGTCAGTGTGAATGCAGAGATGTGAGTGGCCGTCACTCCACGGAAGGAGGGAGGTCCTGTCAGAATGGTCCCTTGAAGGAGGTTCATGGGCCTCTTGTTCTGTGGTCCTTGCTTAAAATTGTGAGCATGTGTCTTCTATCACCAAGACTAGTTCTGCATTAAAATTGCAAATATAACTAAGTTTATTTAAGAGGAAAAAAGTCCAAGAGCCAGTAGCAGCAGACTCATACGGAGAGGAAGAAGGTAGGCAGCAGGAGAAGCTCTGGGTGCTCTCTATGACGACATTCTGTCTTCCATTTAGCTATTGTGATTTTTTTACATTCGCTTTCCCAAGAAAATACTGGTTTATCTCAAAGGGCATATTTTTTCCTTTTAAGTTGAAAAAAATTGGACCGGCCAGATAGTTCAGCGAATTCGAACACCTGCTTAGGCAGATGCAGGGGCTGGGGATTCGCTCCCTGGTGTACTGTGCCGGTCCTGCCCCTGGGCACACTGAGATGACAACTGAGACTGGACATGGTGGCACCTGCCTGTAATCCCAGTGCTTGGGAGGCTGAAAACAAGAGGATCATTACGAGTCCAATCTGTGTAGTGAGATCTTGTAGACTCTGTACTAAATAAATAAATAATAGACATATTCTGTCTAAGAATATGTAAGAAAAATATGAAAAGTTGTAATTGGACATATTTCTAAATTAATAACAGAAAACTGCATGTTCACCTATTGTTTTTATTTTATCAAATGCAATGTACCTGCTGGTTCGCCTGTCTGTGAAAGCCCCTGTGGGTCCCATCCCCCTGAGAGTGACTGAGTTATTTCGTCTGCAGAAGTGGCTTGCCTGTCTTGTCTTTAAGCTTTCCAACATTCATTTCAGGCTCTCGCAGAGCCCGCGCCAGCCTGCTGCCCCGTGGCTACCCGCTCTTCTGTGTAGTACTGTGTCCAAGGCTACGGTGGTGGGTCGTGTGCGTTTTCCTTTTAAGACACAGCTCTTTCCTGTGGAAGTCCGTGCTCTGCAGCCAGGTGGGAAGACCACGACATGCTCCCAGCCGTGCTCCACCTCTAACGGAGCAAGGTGCCCAGGAGGTGCCTGCTCAGGTAAGAGCTGATGCTCCGCCCTCCACAAGGCTCCACATGCACAATGGGGAAAGCAGGCAGCTTTTTAGGGTATTTTCCTATTGATTTTTTAGAGAGAAGTGAGAAAAATGTGCCCCAATAAAGAGGCGCCTGTGCTTATTTAATTTATTGTAATTCAAGGAGCAAATGACACAGTTAATAAAGTGAAAGCTAATGCATGTGATTGTTCAAAACTGGAGACTGAACAGTTACTAGAGTGCTAAGTGCTGTTTCCTGGAAGGGGAGGCTAAATCCCCTTTGGATTTTAGAAAAGCTGTAAGCTTCACGCAAGATTAATCTTCCACTACTATAAAACAATGCAGCAGTTAACTTAAAACATCCAAAGCAAAAATAATGATAAAACCAGAAATGACACAATTCCTAAAGGTACTTTTAGTCAGAAACCAGAATTTTCAAAGAAACTGGATTTCTGACACTAAGGTAAATTCCTGTTGTAGAGAGGACCTGCACAAATTCATAGATAGACAGACAGACAGACAGACAGACAGACAGACAGACA
>NDGN011348378.1:0-12938 GCA_002564285.1 Tympanoctomys barrerae | reverse complement strand
AAAAAAAAAAAAAAAAGAAGGTAGAGGGTTGATCCCGTAAAGGGAAAATTAGGAAGGGAGATATCTGGGCCCCTTAATTACGTATTCAATCTTCACATCAAGCCTTCTAAAAGATTTCCTGCTTTAAGCCTTATCCCTCATGGACACAGGTCTGTGGCTGCTACATAAGCAGACTCCCCCCCACCAATTCTCAGCTTGAGACCACCAGGACTCCTTCCTGTATAATGAGCCCCTGTGCCACAGCAGATGCTCTGGTAAAATAAAGACTTGCTTTGGTGTTAATGTAAACTCAGTTATGCTTTGTTTCTCGGTGGTATGGGCTCTAAAACCCTGTAATTTACTTGAGATTCTTATCCTGAGTAGTGCAGAAGGAGTCTCACTCTAAAAGAAACAGCAATGAGCACAAGGAGTTGTTGGCAGAACAGTGCTCAGGGATTGAGAGACAACAAAGATCAGCAGAAGAGAGCAGCATCCAATAGAGTCAACCTGCAGTGCTCTGAACAGGAAGGTGACAGCTATGAGGGGAAGGAGCAAGCAACTGGCTGTATCAACTGTTGGTACCCAGTATTATACAGTGTCGTCATTACTGGTAGCACAGGTGGACTTTGGGGGATTCTCTGAGTCACAGTTTTATCTGAATCCAGTAAGAGAGCTCTAGCCTGATTAGCAATGCAGTAGCCTTGTAAGAAGATCTGGGGAGCACATTAACGTCGTTGCCTACAGATCGATCACTGAGTAGAGCTATTCCAGTATTTCAAACTTGGTTATACCAGTTCAAAGGTTAACTTTTTATTGTCTAAAGTGTGAAGCTCTACAAAACAAGACTAGAAAATAATGCATGATTGAGAAAATCTTTCTATTATTCTAAAATGCCTCAGAAACATTTTAGTGTTATAGCAGAAAGTTACATAGCCCCTTCCATTACATATATGATCAAACCCAGAAACATATTCCCCAAGTGAGTGCTTCTAGAAAAGTTTTCATCTATAAATCACACATATTTTTCATTTGTAACTCTTCCCCTATTTACATTACAAAAGCTGTCCTGGATTTATTAATTTAGATTCAAAGAATTCTTTCTGCCAAATGTTAACACTAGTTGATGTATATTGAGTACTTATAAGATTCTAGACTTTGTTCTGAGAAATACATTTGCATTATCTTATTGTTATCTTCATTTCAGCACAAAAAGTTGGTAATTTATCTTCTGTAGTTTCCAGGTAAGGAAATTAAAATATGGCAGCATTAATCAATTTTCTGAAAGCCATTAGCTAAGGATAAAAATTTGAACTGGAATCTTGACTTCCAAAATATTATGTGCATGAATCATTCTGAGATCTTATTAGAATATAGAATCTGATTAATAAATTCACAGTAGTATCTGAGATTTTGTATTTCCTGTCTACCAATCATGATTCTACTACTTCTCCAAGGTCCCTGATTATTTGGGACCACAAATTTATGATGGATAGTTTTGCATATTTCCTTAGAGGATAAATAAAGTATTGGGATCATTGGTATTACCCTCTTGATGTTTCCCATTATCTCTTTAGGGATGGACCATCTTTTTCTATCCACTAAGATTAAAAACACTCCAAGGAAAGACCCTTCTTAGCATAACAGCACATCTACCCTCTTGAGTGATTCAGTAATCCCTCCTCAAATAAACTCCTCTAATAAATGCTAATGTTGTGACTGCCTCACAGCCTTTTGTTTCTCATGAACAACTGTTATCCTGGATCTCTGTTGCATTGAAATTTTGTCTTTTGCTCTTTCCTTTTCTCTATCACTGTATGTGATAACACCTGGCCAGAGACTTGGGGCTCATTGAAGGGGTACCTGCTAACTGACTTTGAATAAGAGTGCTAATATATACTGCCTTTGAAATTTGATCCCTGTGAGGACATAGCCTATATTCAATTTACCATGTTTTATCCACATATGTGGACTGTATTTGACTCCTAGTCATCATCATCATGTTGAAAGGCTGTGAATGTTTATCTTTGTTTAAGTTGCTCTTCAACCCTAATCTTGGGAAGAACAAAGTATTTTTAGCAATTGAACATTTTCAACAATAAGGTAAACCCATAAGTTCCTGGCAAATCTTAGATCTTTATCTTCCAAAATGTCAATATATGAGGCAGGCACAGTGTTAGACACTGGAGACTTGATACCAAACAAAAACACAGTGACTTACTCAGGGAAGTGCTTAATCTACTGAGCCATCTCCCTAGCCCCACATAGTGATGTACTCAGCTTAGATTTGGCACTAGATAATAGTCCTAATATTCCTAGGTCTAAAGGCTTTGCTGGTCAATTATAGAAATATAGACAAATGAATCCTTTTCCAAACCCAGATCATCATCTTCATCTGCGGCAGCTTTCTGTTAATGCCATGATTACCCTGGATTCTAGAATTTTCAACAAAAGTGTTATGAGGATGCTCTTTAGCTTTATGAGAATTCCATTCTTTGGTTTGGAGATATTGCAATTGAATGTGACTATAATTACAGATTGTATCTGAGTCTCTCAGGGTATTGGCAGCCCCCCCCCATGCTGACAAGATCTTCTAATTACCTTCCCTAGAGCAGTTCCATACTGTCTTCTCTGAGTGGCCTAGATAGCAAACAGATCCCCTGGTGTCCCTGAAAGCTTCAATAAGTTTGAGTATTATTCATCTACAAGTACATTTTTTCTCTAGATTTTATATGTGGTATTTCATTCAGTTTCTAGTTTAATACCTCCCATATTCTTTCCAGCAGGAGCTATAGAGACACTGATTAAGCAGCAATTAAACATCCTAACACTATCATTATCTTTCCTTAAGTAGCCACTTCAACATGAGGAAAACATTAACTAAGTCGGAACTTAATTTTTCCACGGTACAGGTATGCTTTCAATTTTCCTGAGCATGAGTTTGTCAAAGGAACGGAAAATGTTTTGTTTACCCTAGGAGACTCTTCAGAATGAGTACAGAATTCATAGGGATGGAGATTTTATCTTCAGATCATAATATTTGTAATGTATATTTCTATTCAACAGTGAATACTACCTACAAGGAAGAAGCTATGTCTTATGTAGTCTATTAATACTCTCACAGGTCAGCACTGACCAGGCTAGGAGGCAACCAACTGGACCACACAGACTGTCAAGATTTGCTACCTTTTCAGGACAGTTTCTATTGGCTCCAGAAGTAGAAGCAGACTGTGGGCTAAGAAATTACATACCTTCTGTATGTTTTTTATTAGTCTCTCCTCTGGACTGTTACTGTAGTGATGCCTTCAAAACTCACGCAGTGGTGTTCTTTTTTCATGATATTTAGTAGTCCAATTTCAACCTCAGAAGGTGTTACTAAGGCAAAAATCTGATTTTCAAAGGCCATGACGTTTGGAAATATAAAATATCTTTTAAAGGAAATTCAAGACAATTTGGGGAAAAAGGCGGGGGGCGGGGGCCGGGGGCCAGGGAGATGGCTCAGTGGAACAAGCGCTTCCCTGGCAAGTGCAAGGGCCTGAGTTCAATCCCTGGTTCTGAAAAAAAAATTGATTTACAGAACATGACATAATTTTATTTTGTGTTATGGTCTCTTCTCTTTTTTTTCATTCTCTTGTGTCTCTGATGTCCTTGCCTATACAAAAACATGTTTTTTTTTCCTCCTTTAATAACCGGAATGCTTTCTACATTAGGTCTTTTGTGGCCTCTATTTCTTTTCTTTTTTTGTGTTAGGGGTTTTGGGGATTAGATGTGATCTTGATTAGTCCTAGAACTCTAGTAGACTGAGACAGGAAGATTACAGATTAAAGTCCAGTCTGAGCAATTTAGCAAAACCTTTCCTTTAAAAAGGGCTTAGGAGGAGGCCAGAGAGATAGCTCAGTGGTCTAAGCACCTGCCTGGCAAGCGCAAGGACCTGGTTAGATCCCGACACCACATGCTGTGTTCTTCTGCCTGGGGCATGTGGAGCCAGCCACGGAGACCCGGCATGATGGTGCAGGATTGTAATCCCAATGCTGGGGAGGTTGAAAACAGGATGATCACTATGAGTCTGACCTGTGTAGTGACAACCTGTACCAAATACATAAAAAATCAGGATTTAGATCACTGTAATCATTACAGAAGCCCTTGGTTCAATTCCTAGCAATACCTCCATGTATGATGTATGAATATTTTTTTACTCTTGACCTCATATCTTTTTCAGATCTAGATTAAATATCTGAGGTAAACCTTCCTTGTACTCCCAGTGAAAACTGTTGCTTAGTTACTTCCTTATTTTTATATTAAATTTTTGATAAAATTTTTAATTTTATGTTTTGAAACTTAGGCTAATGCACTCTAAATATTTTTCACCTAATATTCAATATCTGTTCTTATTTTCTTTTGCAATACTTTTAAGGACAAGATGAGGACAAAATATTTCTTGGACTTCCTGGAAATCTCCATCAGGCTTGAATAACTCAAACATCATACATCCAAACTTTTGGTAATGGTATAAGATGAAGACTACCTCCAGTCATTACTACAACTTAAGAAAGCTGAACCCTCAAAGGCTATCTGCCTTTTCTAAGGAAGGCTATGCAGTATAGCTGCTTATAGTCAATATTTCTTTTAGATTATGGACTGAAATAGCCTCAACATACCAGGCAAATGGTACCTAATAAAATTAGATTTACCCAGATAAACTGTGTTGATCACTCGAAAGCTCCCTGTTTGTATCTGTAAAAAGGTGAGCACACCTATATTATTACTCTTCAATGCTGTTCATGATTATCAAGCATGTACTCATGATATCACTGGAAAAACTTTCAAAGAATTTTCATCATGAGATTCAATATAGTTTAGCAGACTGGCCAAATAGCTCAGCGGATTAAAGCACCTAGAAGCAGGTGCACAGGCCGGGGGTTCTGTCCCCGGGCCTGCCATGTTGTCCCTCCTGTAGGGCGTGCTGAGATAGCAATTGAGACTGGGTGTGGTGGCATGCACCTGTAATCCCAGCTCTTGGGAGGCTGTAAACAGGCAGAGCACTATGAGTCTCATCTAGTAGTGAGACCCTGAACACCCTGTAGGCCCTTCTCTAAAATACAAAAGAAAGAAAGAAAGAAAGAAAGTTTATCATGTATTCACTGTGCAAAAGATGTCCTTTAAGGCAGTAAAATCTAGAAGACAATTTGACCCTTCAAAAAGCTTAGAGTATAGTGCAGAAGAAAGATACAAGAATATATCACTGGGGACACCAGGAATATTATAGAACAAAAGTTATAGATGCAAAGCCAGTAGAATTAAAGAAAAATGAGATGAATCCTAGCTACATATGGGCTGTGGTAAGCTCTTCAAAATCCACAATATTAGGAAAAATGGCTTTTGCAAACGTCTCCCAAGTACCTGTTTTGGAAGATTTATGTCTCTAGCTTTTCATAACTTCTGATGAGTTTATTAACTTTAACATTGGATTAAGAATAGCACAAAACAGGTGTCAGACAGTGAGCTCAGTCTTTGGCTTTTATTCCTAGAGATGAGAGGCAAGTGAGGGATCCATGTCTCCTCACAATCCATTGAAAAGCATTTTCTGGCTTAAAGTCCTAGTACATAGACTAAAAATTCTATTATTGGTCTGTTTTTGCAGATATGTAATCTTTACTCAAAATAAGAAGCACAAGTTTTTCTTACATAAGCATAAATGACTTTATGCTTGTATACTATATAAAATGTATCTGTTAAGTAAAAATCAGTGGCCAATAGTAACAAAATTCACTAGGGTTTTAGATATTTGCAGTATTCCTTAATAGTGTATATGTGGCTCTTTGGTTGACTATGTGTTATGGACTTAGATTCTAAATAGATAAGGACTTTGGATGGAGTATGTCTATTTTTAGTAAAATGTAATGACCAGATCCAAGATATTTAATTGTGATATTCAACCACATTCAAAGATGCAAGTAATTGCTTTAATAAGCATTTGGTTAGGGAGAAGTTGAGCTAGAAATAGTTATGAAAGAGTTGGGTATCATGAGCTAATTCAAAATCATATTATTCATAGTGAAACATTTGACAAATAAAAGTATATGTATGCCATGTTAAACTTAATTAGTAGTTCTATGCCATATATTACATGTTGGTTTAAAATACATATTTATGAAAATAGTAAAGACAGAGTAATCTTAATATGATCTCTCTATGCTTTACTGTAATTTATGATTTGCTATGATATATTTTACTTGCCATTCTTTATTATTTCTAAAGGCATGCATTGTCGTTATCTTGCAAAGCACAGTGCCTAAGATCTTCTTCTTTTCTTACCAGAAATCCTCAGGATTTGCTGTCAATTCTGCTACTGAATGCAGAAAGCCAGAAAACTGCATACTCAGTTGACCAAAGAAACCAATGAGAGGCTGAGTAGCTCAGCAGATTAAAGCACCTGCTTAGGCAGACTCAAGGGCCAGGAGTTCAACCTGGGCTGCTCCAGCCTTGCCCCTGGGGCACGCTGAGACAGTGACTGAGACTAGGTGTGATGGTGCCTAAATGTAATCCCAGCACTTGGGGAGCTGTAAACACGAGGATCACTATCAGTCTGATCTATGCAGTGAGACCCTGTACACCCTGTACACCCTGTCCTAAATAAAACAAACAAAAAAAAAAAAAAACAAAAACAAGAAACCAATGGGAGAAATGCTAATTGGAAATTTGGGCCTGGCTCCCCTTTAATTTGAGGGCTCACTTTAATTTTCCCATGTATGCAGAAATACATACTCAACAAAAGAATATCTTGGCACTCTCTTCCTAATTTATGTCCAGCAATGAACTAGGAATGGATGAAAGCATACTTTTAAATTATGCTTTGGTGAAAAGCCATTACATATTTAAATCACATTCTTTGAATTTAAAAAAAATGGTTCATGTTAGTCCCAAACTTGGAGTGAGTCTAAGCCTTATTTTTATTCCTGTTTTAATCTCAAGGTCCAGCTCCTTTGATATTTCTGAAAACTCTATTAGCACCAGACTTCAGTTCCAACAATACTCAACACTCTACTCATCCAATTAATGTAACACATTTCTTGAAAAATTAGCATGAACTATTCTATATCTCATTGATACCCTAACAGCTCCCAAGTCTCAAATATTATGTGTTTCTCTGCCTTAAAAACTATCTAATATCTAAAAGCACTACAAATCATTCAACTCTTTTTGCTCACAGTTTGCATGATATATTGCAGCCATAATGTTGGGCTTTCTTGAAATATTATATGCCAGAATTAGTCTATCACTTTTAAATTCACCTTCATATGAAAATCTTGGTACAAATTGTAGACATTTTTTTTTGCAATGTGTAACAAATGTAGACTGTAGTTCAATTCCTAAGAAATTCTCCATTTCCATGAAAAGCCTCAAAAGCCTGGCTTTTTAAAATTTTTTTAAATTTAATTTAATTTTTTAGCGGAACCGGCGATTGAACTCAGACCCTTATGCACGCCAGGGAGGTGCTTATTCTACTGAGCCATCTTCCTGACCCCAAGCCTGGCATTTAATGTCTGCATCTGTTATGGTTTGTGTTTAGTTGTCCCCCCAAAGCCTCATGCAGTCATTGGATCAGGCTTCTAGTTTGTGATTAATTGATGATACAATGCTGGGATTATGGGTATGAGTGCTACACCTTTTCTGGGCCAGATAGCCTGAATAAGGTATAAAGAAGGAAGGGAGGCTTGCTGGCTGCCCATAGCCACTGCTCCTCCCTTTTGCTCTTTGCTATCTTCCATTGCCATGAATTGATGCCCTCTTTGATGTGCCACTCTGCTTGGAACCAGTTGAATATGGACTGAAAACTCCACTAACTGTGAGATAAATAAACCTTTCTTTTTTAAATTTTTGATGTCAGGTATTTTGTTCCAGAAAAATAAATTGAGGCAGCCTCCTATTAATATTCTTATCATTGTTTTCTGAACACCAAGAGCACACATTTATCAGACTCTGCTTAGAACATATTAGGCTTTTTCAGTCGTTATTTCTAATTTTTTTTCTAAGTTTCTCCCTTAAACTATCTTTACAGCATCTACAATCACATGAGCAGCTGTTATCATGGCAACAAAACCACTTCTCTAGTACCAATTTTCTGTATTGGTCAGCTTTCCCATTACAGAAATAAAATACTGAAATATATTGTTGTTGTTGTTGCTCACAGTTGCAGAACTTTCAGCTCTTGTTCTGATGATTCCAAAGAAGAATCATCATAGCAGAAAAGCATGATAGAGCAAATCTGGTTACTGCATAACAGCCAGGATGCAGAGCACAGAAGAATACCTATAAGGTATATAGTGTCCAGGGCACAATCCTGGTGACTCACTTCCTACTCAGATCCACCTCTGAACAACACAGTATTTATGAACATCAGTGGATTAATCCATGGAGGGCTATAGCACTCCCATCAACTAATCACATCTCCAGGGATTTCTTAATCCACTGAAGTTGAAAGTTAACTTTAACTTGCAAATATAGCCCTTAATAGGTTCTCAATAAGTACTTGTCCCATTTAAGTTAGGTAACAATTTAGGGAGTTATGGCTGAAACAGTGCTTTCTGATGTTAACTTAATCACTTATTCCACTGCCTTATGTTACCTACACAGAAGACGGAGGAGTTCACCACCATTTAGAATATACAGCATTCCGTATTTCATAGTTTCAAATCATCTTAGTTGCTTCACTTTCCATACTGCCTCTGAAAGGAGCCTGGTAAATTTTAATTATATTTATCTCATAGAGTTTTCAACATATCAGGAGTAATAACATGTAAAGTATATGACACATCAAATAATGCACGGTACATTTTGGGGAGACTCTGACTGCTAAAATGAAGGGATTCCCTGCAGCAATGGCCCAGGCTTCCTGAAATGCATGATTTAAAAGTAAAGCAGGTTTTCAAGGTCAACAGTCAAGCAAGATTCAAACTAGATTATCCTTAGATATAGTTGCTTCAGTTACTGTTCCTCTCTCTGATGGCTTGTTAAGATTAGGGAAGTATGAGTCACTACAAACCACCTTTTTCTTTTCCTGTCCTCCCCTGCTCCCCTCCATGAGTCTCTCCAAATCCCTACACAGAGGTCCTTCTTTTGTCCTTTATCCTTGCTTCCTGGTTCTATCTATAAATGTCACAGAAGCTTCAGATGGAGCCTGTATTTCCTGAGGCTTTCTCATGCTGACAATCTGGGGTAAGAGTCAGTTGCCCTGGGCCTTTTGGAGGTTAAACTGGAGGTGGACTCCTAGTAATCGTTCATCCTTTGCACACCATCACGGTCATGAACTGGGACACAAATGATTTCCTTTTTATTGTTTTGTGGAAATAGCTCCTCTTCTCCTAAGAGGTAATAGAAGCTTTGAACCAAGATTTATTAGAGAAGATGTTTGAATAAATGCCAAAAGAAGACTGTGACACTATCATGCTATGTAGCGTTGTTATTTGTTCTCTTTGTTCCCCTACATTTATCTTAGCATTTACATATTGTCCACATTGCTAAATACACCTTAAGATAGTAAGTATGAGAATGATTGAAAGCTAAGCTGGAGAAATAAGAACCAGTCAACATACTGTTAACATGGAGTGAAATGTTTGGTTCAGTGCAAAGAACATCACAAAATATTGTAGAAACTGGAGGATTTATTCCAAAGCTAGTATCACCTTGTTTCAGTTTAATTCATATTTGAAGAATTGCATTCTTTATATACATAATAAAATAGAGTAGATGACAGCTGAGAGAAGAAAATCTGAGTTAGCTTAAATGTTTGAATGTTCTCTAATTTGTTGGTGCTTATCAATAGAGATGGCAATATGGGCTATAAATAGATGTTAAATTTTTAAATGATAAGACTATAATAATAAAGCAATTGAACTCTAACTGATGACATTATCTCTACTTATAATAGAAAGCTTTTTTGGCTTGCAAAATAACACTTAATTAGAGTTATTCTTTTGGGTATATAAATTCATTAATCTTTACTAAGGAATGAATAGGAGAACAAAGTTCAGAGAAAAAATATAGTAAAGGTATCAGTATTTAATATAATTGGGAAGAAATTCCTGAATCTAATTTTAAAAAGTACTTCATGTAGAAAATTCTGTCACTGCTTTACTTGGTCCACATTCTAATTTTAAGAAGGAAAGCACATTAAAAATAAAATGAATGGGCCATAAGTTATGTCCTGTGCTACTAGGAATGATGGATGGGTTCCAAGAAGAAATAACGAATGTCCACAATAGGCTTGAAATAATAGGGAGCCCCTGTTTTTTTGTGACCAATAGAAATGAATTTAATGAGTCACATTTACAAATGAGTAATTTCCACTATCAGTATTCTTTTGTTTTCTCTTTTACATTATTCTATTGAATTTGCTTTCCTAGTTTTATAATTAGAAGTACTTGAATATGAGTAGAAAGGAAGAGAAATATCCTAAAAGGTAATAATTTTGTAAAGAAAACTGTTACCTTTCCATACTCAAGAATAATGACAGATCTTCCTTCATGTAACAAAAAATACTTTGTTTTTCTTAACAATGGAGCTTCTCAGAATTTTAAATATGACTTTTTATGTTGTTAGGTTAACAAAGTGCTGCTTAAGTGGGGATGTGTTGTATGCAGTAGCTAGGGGCTGAGAGCATAAACTCAAGGGAGCTCTGGTGAAACAGAAGACTTTGTTCTGATATTGTGAGTCCACATAGCTAAAAACAGTACCCAAAGGCATTCAAATGTACTGGGCTTTGAGAAGGGTGCTGTAATTAGTATGAGAAAGTGGCGCAACACTTTGAGACAGAATCAGTGCTTGAAATATTAAGATTACAAACATTTATACTTGTGCAAGAAAACTGTATGACACAATGTGTAGAAAAGACATAAATTATTTTGATGGAATAATGACAGATTTCCTTGCATGTAACAAACAGATCTTCATGCCTTAATAAATGAAGTTTACTTACTAACTGATATTTGATGCTAGTAAGTCATTAAAAATATGAGCCTCCAACTTCCTCATCTATAAAATAAGAATAATGATACTTATCTCATAGTCTTATTGGAAAAGTTCAAGTAAGATTACATATACATAATATATAATATATATAATAATATATTATATTATATATAATATATATAATATAATATATAATATATTATATATAATATATATAATATAATATATAATCTTGATATCTTACTTGAACTTTTCCAATATATATGGAATATATTGCATCATGTAAGTTTACAGGGGACAAGCAAAATTTTGAAAAATTACTTATTCAGATTATACAAATAGACTATTTTTATATAATTTGAATATAATGTGACAAATGCTATCCTATCTATAAATAGGCATTTCATAATTCAGTAGAGTGAAGTACTAGAAGACTTAAATGTACCTCTTTCTTATACAGTAGGTAGCAAGGAAACAATTAGCCATATGTCTTAAAAGCCTTCAGATTTGTTGAGAATAAATTCCATAACTCCAGAAGGAGGAAGTATTCATTCACATAACTATAACCACATGAGTGTTCTTGGCAGAATAATCTCCCAAAGATGTCCATGTGCTAGCTCTTGGAACTTGTGAAGATTTTAGTGCTGCAATTTGTGTGGCTGGCAGGGTCCTGAGAGAAGGAGACAGGAGATTGAGAAAAAACAAAATACATAAGAAAGTGAAAGCTGAGACTAGGTGGTACATGGTCCAGTCTCTGTTGGAGAAGCAATGACTGAGCACTGGCCCCATGCTCTTGATTTGTGCAACATAGAAAGGGGAGAAGCATGAGGTGGGGTTGAAAGTGCAAGGTCTTAGCTTTTTGGTGGGAACAGAGAAAGTGAAACATTCTCAGAGCTCTTTGTGCTGCAGTTAACAGGGAGGAATACCATGAGGCCAAAAACCTCTACTATGTAATTGAGCTAGAGGTCACCTTGTTTACTTCTCTGCCTCTGGCATTCCATGTTTCTGAGACAGGCTTTGTTCTAGTCCCAAGGAGTTGGGCAACCTCCTCTCAGCCGTCGCTCCCCACATCTTAGAGCTTGAAATGAAGAAAATATTTTGAGTTACCTAATCATGTGTGTCATTAAGTGCAAATGACTTTCTCTGCCTGAAATTAGAGAATGCAGAGGAAAGAAAGGAGAGAGATTTGAGATCTAAGAAGGATTCAGTGTGCTGTATTCCTGGCTTGCAGATAGAGGTGGTAAAAGACTTTAGTCCTAAGAGGAACTGGACTCAGGCAATGACATGAATAAATCATGGAAGTAGATTCCTCTCTCAACCTTCTGATAGCAGTGTAGGCCTGTTAACCCTCAACAGTTTTTTCCTTAAGAAATTAAGCATTCTTGAGAGAATCCAACTGGATTTGTCACCTATGATACTGTCAGTTTAAAAATGAATATACTTTTAAGATGATAAAATTCTGGCCATTAATTATGTTGAAATAAGAAACTAATGGAATGAAACAGTGGTTCAAATGTGTACTTCAGGTTCTGCGTCTATAGAGGAAACATTCTCGACCATGAATATTGGGTACCATATAAATTAAAAAGGCACACAATTAAGGGAAGATTTTTATTGTGATTTTGTGAAAAAAGGGAAAATATTGAAGAATTTGAGAGGAAAAAGTCTTGAATACTTAGTGAAAGAAAATAATGCTATGGATATCTGAGATAGTGATATTCTAAAAGGTAGTTTTTGATCATTAGATAGGCATGAAGAAGTGAAATTTAAGGACAAGATTAGTGGTAAGAAAAAGGTTAGAAATGTGAAATTTTTTTTTACAATATTACATTATTTTTAATTGAAATACATTTAAATTGCTCTAAAGATTTAATTATATAATATCTAATTTGTAATTTCTTTGAACTAGATTATTACATGATTTTCCATTATCTTTTTTTAAAAATAATTTTATTGAGAAACAAATAGCAATGAGACAGTTTCAAAACTGATTA
>NDGN011348369.1:0-14305 GCA_002564285.1 Tympanoctomys barrerae | reverse complement strand
GTGAGCTAAATAAACCTTTCCTTCCTTAATTCTGGATGTTGGGTATTTTGTCCCAGCAATGAGAGGACAATGATCGAGATAATCGCTTTTAAGCTTGAGAATATTCTTCCTTTCAAGCCTGATTATTGGCGCTTTAGAGCACTTTCAGTAGAAGCTCATATTAAAGGTAATTAAAACAACAAAATTGAATACAAAGTGCTAGCAGACACACTCTATGGGTGTTCTGATTCTTAATGGTCATTTAAGGTAAATCAAACATTATATGGTGGATTTGGCAAGCGTATCTGTACATTGCCAAGTGTAAACGCTAAAAAGGAGACTCAGCACCATGCCTACCTAATGTGAAGACTGTAATACTGCGTAAGAGAAGCGGGAAGGGAATGAATTCGAGCTCCCTTAAGTACCAGGCGTTTAACAGAGATGAGCTCAAGTGGCAAACCGGACAATGCACTAGTGTTCCTGAAGGGCATTTAAGTTAAAAGCCACTATATTAATTCATCGCTATAGATCAAATGTAACAGTTTGTACATTTCTTGTTTATAGTTGTTGAGGTTTGGAAAGAAAAACAGTAGGCAACAGGTTAGGAGCCCTGACTCCTAGGCTACCAACAGACATTTGTGTAGAGGGGTAGGTTCCAGGCAGGGCTCCTCGCTGGCATCTGACAGCGCCATCTGACAGCGCTGGAATTTGCCGACGTCCTATAAATAGTGGCTGGCTGTGTGTGGTCCTGAGGAACTTGCTTAACCTCTGCTGCCTCACCCGGTTTTCATGAGGATTCATCTATCTCACATAGCCAAAGTGCTTCAAGACTGTCTGGTTTACACTAAGCTCTTCATAAATGCTGTCTATTTTTGGAAATATGCCTTAAAGATCCTTTACCCTGCTGGGAGCCAGAAATGCAAATATAATTAGATACAACACTAACACAGATGATAGGCAGCGCGGTAGCAGTGGTTAGTGTGACAGGAAGTGAGTACAAAGAGCCAGGAAAAGCCCAAAATAGACTTTGTAATGCTGAGAGAAGGCCACGCAGAAGAGATAATAAATACTCCTAGAAATCTGGATGTGTGCTGTGGACAGCAGAGGTGGGAGAGGTGACGCATGGCAGCCCGCGTTCCTGGGAGCTCAGGGGCCTCTGGGGTGCCAGGCAAGTCACTTGGCTTCACTCTGCCTCCTAGTGTGTCAGAAAGGGCAGGTTGAAACTGTGACGTTGAACTTCTTGCCTCCTCGGCTTGTGGCAAGGACCCTCTAGGACTCTGCGTGGGTATTTCTCATGGCTGAACTGGATACTGGCCGCTGCTTGAGCGATGGCAAGGAGATCCCATGAGAGATAAGGGGAAAAAGCTGAAGTCATGCAGAAAAAGAGGAAAAGGAATGTTAAAATGACAGAGATCGAGGTAAAGGCAGTGACAGAGGAGTTGAGGAAGGCTTGTCCCATGGACGATGTAGGTGACTCTGTGTGTTTCTTTTCCTTGTGCCATGTCTTCCAGCTGACAGTGTACCTGTCCTGCACTAAAATCAATGGCGACATGGCTTGATCTGTCCTCCCAGTACTTGTTAGGCTAAAGTCGGCAGCTTCCAGAAAACAGGGCGCCATTCAGGCCTGGCTTCCGTGCCTCACATACTCCACTTACTCCTTCCTTTCATGGGAAAGTGTGGCGGAAGGCAAAACCATGGGTATTGCATGCTTTGCACTGTGGTTTGGGCATGTTCAAAAAGTGATGATGAACTGTAAGAAGATAGGAAGAAGAAGAAAAATTGAAAATATAGAAGCTTTGAGGATAAGAATTTGAAACCAGGTTCTGACATTTACTATGCCTGAAACCTTATATACATCATTCTGCAAACTTCTTTTTTTCTGTAAAAATGGCATTGACTCTCACATCAGCATTATTGTGGAAATTAAGTGGAACGTTACGTCCTGAGAACAATATCTGAGACACGGGGTCTGGGTATGGGGAGGGTGCACTGGAAGCTTGGGAGCGCAGTGGGCTTCCCAAGGGAAATGCAGGCGGTGGTGACGTTAGGGAAGGGGGACACAGGTGCGTGGCAGGCAGAGGTGTAGGAGTCCAGTGGAGGAGCATTCTGACAGATGCTAACTGAAGGAAGCCGAAAGCTGTTTAATACTTGGCACTAATGTGCTCGATAAATAAGTACTGAGTCTTCTCCAGAGGGAATGTTTGCACCTCTGCTCTATGCAAGAATTCTTCCATTGATGTGATTATCCAGCAGGCCATCTGCTTTAATTAAAATTTTACAGAGCTGAGGAATGTAGAGCCCTAACTTAGGAGCTGCTGGTACATTTGGTATTTTGAAGTTGATGTTTTTGGAAAGATTATGGGAGAATGAATTCTCTGCCAGCTTCTAACTGGGCAGATGCGAAGATTTTCTAGATGTTTTTTTCTTTTCTTTTTTTTTTTCATTCTAGCACTAATGGTGAAATGTCAAATAATTTGCCACTAGACATATAGTTGAAGTGTTAACTAAAGAACTATCAGGTACTTGAGACCTCAGATGGTTAGATTCACATGACTTTCTCTGTGGAAAGTTAAGAGTCACTGAGGATTAGAATCATTGTACATTGCACTTGCCTGGCAAGTGCAAAGGCCTGAGTTCAATCCCCGGTTCCGAAAAAAAAAAAAAAAAGAATCATTGTACAAAGTTATATTTGCAGAAACTCCACAGAAGAAATAAAAAGCATGTGGTTCTTAAGGACATTGTTAATTATCAGAATGGGTCTCAGAACTAGATGCATATTTTCAATAAGTAGGAATCTTTTTTTTTTTAAAGCAATGCCTGCGCTAAGGCACAGTCCAAGCCAGCCAGGGCAGCATCGGGGATCCTGGCAGTGCGCTTTGAAAATCCCCGCAGTGACATGCATGTGCAGCCAGGATTGAGAACTGCTAATTTAAAAGTAAATCTTTTATTGTCTGCTTCAATCCTGAGAGGCATTGGCACATGATATTCAGGGAGCATGATAAGAAGTGGCGTTCAGGCTCTGTCGTAAAGATCGTCCCAAGTTCATGCTCTGCTCCATGTAAGCTACATAACGTTGTTGTTGCCCCACTGCCCTTAAGGTGTGGTTGTTGAACTCCAAACAGATTTTTGTGAAGACTGAAGGTGAACATTATTTCATAAATAAAACGCTTGCAGGGCTGGCCCGATAGCCCAGTGGACTAAAGCGCCTGCTTAGGCAGGAGCAGTGACTGGGGTTCGACCCCTGGGGTGCCCTGCTGGCCCCACCCCCGGGAGCATGCTGAGATGGTGACTGAGACTGGGCGTGGTCGTGCACCTGTAATCCCAGCGCCGGGGAGGGTGAAAACAGGAAGATCAGCACAAGTCTGATCTGTGTAGTGAGACCCGGTAGACCCTGTACGAAATATGTAAACAAAAAAATTAATTTTTTTTTTTTTAGAAAAAGAAGAAAAGAGTCATTAATCACAGATTAACCAGATTAACTAGGTAGGAGTTTGAGGAGAAGAGTATACGCCACAGTGAGCACATACATACGCTAAGGAAGCTGTGCTGCGTTTGAAGTATAGGCTTGAAGTGGGCCGCTCACTTCAGCTCTGCTAAGATATTTCCAAAATAAAGAAGGGAACAGAATGGACAGGGCACTTAGTTCCAGCACGGCGGGGGCAGGAGCCCGTGTCAGGAGCGCAGGAAGGGCCACTCTGCACTGCTACGCGCTTCCAAACACACTTCAGGACTTTCTATCCACCACTGAGGTTGCAGCCGACGGGTCTGAGCCGGAGGAAGGCCCAGCAGCAGGAAGGGGCTGCTCTCGTTCTGCCCAAGGCCAGCACAGGTGCTCAAAGCCCGCCTGATGAGACGCTGCCTTGGACCCTTCGGCCAATTGGATGCAGGACAGAGGATGCCGCCGCTTGGCCCCCGTGAGCGCCACCCGCCTCGCGTGCTCCCAGTGATGGCGTGAAGCACAGCCATCGGCCCAAGCGGGAAGTATTGCCTGCGAGTGCTTCTTGGTGTTTACTACAGAGTGCGGTAACCACACACCCAGAAGCATCTTACGCTACAGTGACATTACACAGTGTATGACTTCCAAGTCACGTACACTCAGGCTGCCCCTGACTGTGATTTATTTGTGTACTTGCAGTAGGACGAGGTGGTCTGCTGAGCCGACTGCTGTAGGTGGATGTGTCCCGCTGCTCACAGGCTTTTCATTTATATCAATAAGCAAACCTGAGGAGCAGGCTTAAAATTCCTCACAGAATATTTCATTAAAACAAATGGTAGCAACTACCAGAGATAAGCAAGTGCTTTATTAATTATTTTAATGTATTGAGTGCAGGGTCTACAGGGTCTCACTACACAGATCGGGCATGCAGTGATCCTCCTGTTTTCAGCCTCCCAAGCACTGGGATTACAAGTGCTTGCCACCACGCTCAGTCTCAGTTGCTGTTTCAGTGTACCGCCGGGGGTGGGGCCAGCACGGCAGGCTGGGGATCGAACCACGTCCCTGAGCCTGCCTAAGCGGGCACTGTAGTCCTGTGAGCTACCTGGCTGGCCATACCACTCCTTTTTCTGGATCTCAGTTCTCTGAGCTAAAAAATGATGGCATAGAAAAAAATTATAGATATAGATATAGATATAGATATAGATATAGATATATGGTATTGAAGACCGTATCAATAGCATTTAGCAATGTATACAGTACTGTGTTCCCATCACTAAGTATTTCACATCATTTGTATTAGCTTACACTTATGTGCAGATTTTTTTACTCTCTGTGGATGGAGAAATGGAGGCGTGGGCTGCGTAAGTACCTTTCCCCATTCACACATCTGTGTATGAACACATCTGTGGGAACACTAGGCCCTTCCCATTTCTTATAGTGTGCATCGGCAAATATGGTGGTAAATAATAGAATTTTCTCTTCTTGGCACCCTTCTACATGTTCCAACCTGAAATAGCGTACTGGATCAACTGGCACCCTGGTATACATGGCATGCACGTGGTAAATATTCCCTAAATTGTTAAAAGAGTGTTAGGGGTCTGTGTGGCACTGCCTGCTGACGTATGTGTTCATTGACACTATCTGTTACGGCCACTTCACGGGCACAGTCACCTCCGCGACTTCACTTGACCAACTTAAGAGTTCAGGCCTATAGCGAATGCCATCGGGTGTTCTTTTTGACCCTTTCTGCTCATACAGGCCTCGTGTGTCTGCAAGCTCAGTCAGGAAGGGGACTTCGTTCGTCATCCTTATCTCTGTATGTCTGGTGCACAGCAAAAGCCTAAGTGATGTGAATGAAAACAATGGAAGTGGCTCAGACCACAGAGTGCTGCTCTGCTCACCCGTCCGGTCTCCGCAGAGAGCTGGCCGTGGTCGGGTGCCGCCACGAGCCCCATCCCCTGTGGCAGCCCCGTGGCCCCACGTCCCAGTTCTGATGCCAGCTCGCCTCCACCGGGTGTGTTCAACTTCACCAACAGCGCTTTACTGGCATGCTCCTGCTGGGCTGGCGCTAATGGGGCTTAGGCTTTAGTTGTTTTTCTCATAATGAGGATAAGCTTTCATTGATTTTCTCATACTAACATTTTAAGTACTCAGTACATTTTGCCAATTTTCACATTAATGAAAGAAAACCCTATTTAGCAGGCATGTTAATATATGAATTGAAGCTAAAAAATAAGATGACTGGCAAGGCTAGCTTATACTGTATAGAAGAAGGATCATTTTTAATGTTTAATGCTTAGTTTTTCTGTCATATAAATGTATTCATTATATGAAGAAGAAAGAATGTGAGATTTATTTAACATCTTCTAGGTCTGACACCAGGGAAATACTTTGTATGTGCTATTGCATGTGATTTTTTTTTTTAATTGGATACAGGGTCTCACTACACAGTTCTGACTCCTAGTGATCCTCCTGTCTCAGCCTTCCCAGCACTGAGATTTACAAGTGTGCATCACCACATCTGGTTTCAGGCCAGCACTATGTGCCCCAGCATGCGATACTGGGGATTGAACCGGGTCATTGTGCTTGCCAGGCAGCTGCCTGTGAGCGTACAAACAACCTTGAGGAAGGACAGACCTTGCGGTCAGGACCTTCCAGCCCACTTGCTGTGTGACTGTGAGGAAGCTTGTAGCCTCTCCAAGCATTCCTTGTCTGTAAACGTATATGCTCGCCTTCAAGCTGGTGTTTGGAATAGGATTTTACTCCTTCTCAACACAAAAGGAACAATTAAACTGGAGTCAGTGTAGTGCAATGCCGTTGCCATGAGGCATTTGGAAGGCATCTCGGTGTCCCACAGTTTTCATGCCCCGTCTTACCATGTATCAACAACTTAGACATATAGACAACAATTAGCAAGAAGTAATTCCATTTCAGATCAGACAGTGAGATACTGCAGTAAAAGCATTTTAGAAGAAAAATTACTTCAGGGCCAGCAAGATAGCTCAGCAAACTAAGCTCCTGCTTAGGCGAGCAATGGGATCGGGATTCGGTCCTCAGCACCACAGGCCTCGCTGGCCTGCCCCCAGGGACGCTGAGCCGGCCATGCAGACCGGATGTGGTGGTGCGCACCTGCAATCCCGATGCTGGGGAGGCCAAAAACAGGAGGATCACTACGAGTCCAAGCGGTAGAGTGAGACCCTGTACCAAATTAAAAAAAAGAAAGAAAAAAGAAAAAAATAACTACTTATCAAAGAAGATCTGCAGATTCTGATAGAAATAATTACATAATTATTTTAGTGTTCTGATGGTATGTAGTATTCCTTGTTTTCATTGTCTGACTCACAGGAAAAGGGAAATTTATTGTTGATTAGTTAAATAAAATAAAGCATTTTAGATTGAAATGCTTCACATTTTCTTTAAAGTTCATTTCATTCTTGAAATGAGATTATTTGTTATTTCACATTTTCCTTTAAGGAATTGAATCCATCTGTATTGCCTAGGTAGTGCCGCAGTGACAATTTCAAATATCAGTGGTCGGAACAAAAGGCGGCTGTGTTCACTCAGGCTCCACCTATGACCATGACCTAGTGGGACAGTGCTTGGTCCTGCCTCCTAAACCTGGGCGGAGAGCATGCTCATCTCGTTGCTTCTGTAATGGCAGGACCAGAGACCAAAGGCCTGGGAACCCGGCCCTGGCTCTTACCCATTTGGAACAAGAGACATGAGTTACTTCTCACCTTTTATCGGCCAAAGAAGTTCTCATGACTATGTGGTTTAAAAGTGGTTCCCTCCAACCATTTGATTGGAAACCAGAAAGCCAGAAGTTTTCTGTAAGCCACTAACAGTCTCTGCAAAAGACGTCTTATTAATTATATTTCATGTCAAAACCACAAAAGTAGTATATAGGAGATGATAAATTATAGCAAAAATCCTACGCTTCTCACTGGGATTAAGGGCGTGCACCACCGTGCCCAGCCTGAATCACACTCGCAACATGCCCGGGGTGTGGGGCTGGCACGCACACTGGGGATCAAACCCAGGTTGCTGCATCTACGAGGCAGGCGCTTTAGTCCACTGAGCTATCTGGCCGGCCCTTTTATCAGGTTATAGATTGAATTAAGCCTAACATTTCATGCAGATTGTCTTTTACCCCGCATCCAGCCGCTCAACAAGTATGTGCTTTATATCTGCATTTATTGCAATGGAAGCAAGAAATATAATGGTGTAAAAAAAATTTAAACACCTTATGCTTCTTTTCCAGTATAATACTGTAAAACTATGTGAAATTAAGAAAGTTGCCCTCCAACAATTTCAATCTATTACTGAATCAACAAAAAGGCATTTGTTCTATTTGACGAAATTCAGACAATGTTTTTACTTTTGCAAATGGTTAACAGTTAGAGTTCTTAACGGAATAAATGGGGTAGGGGAAGTGAGATGCATGGCTAGTTGTCAAAAATGGTATTTGAATGAATGGTCAGAGATGGCCTTATGTCACATACGAGACACTTGAAAGCTATTTTAGAATGTTGAACAATCAAAGCTGGTGTTTTCTCTCCCTTTAGGAAAACATAAACATTGATGAAGCCTCCAGGTGCCTGGTGAAGCACATCCTGGCCAGCGAATGTGACCTCCTGGAGTCGCTAGAGCCGGACGTCGTGAAGCCGCACCTTGCCCCGCCCAAGGTTGTCAGCTGCTCCAGCTGCGCCAAATCTTAGTGGGCTCCTCTACCGGAATGTGCTAGAAATGGGCCATGACCCCATACATTGTGCCTCATTTTTTACCATTTTGGGTAAGCATCAGATTAAGAAAGCGTGGCAAATCAGAGATCTCTGCCTAATTGTTTCCTGTAAGAGAGAAATAGCCAATGTCCTTTTCATTTTGTTGCTCCATCGTTTTTACAAACTTTTAAAATATCTGGTCTGTTACAAAATTCTGTTGTGTTGTCCAGCAAACGTTTGTAGGGCTAGAGTGAGCCCAGGTATTGGCTCCTTTACATCAGCAAAGGCCTTCAGAATTGAAGAGGAGAGAGACAGCAAAGAAGCTGTCAAGCGAAGCAGTGGAGTCTGCCTTGTCCCAGGTGTCTGCTCAGATTTCAATGCATTCTGTGCAGCCCGACAGGCCTGTTAAGTAGAGATAGTGTGTTCCTCAGAGATGCCTCCATTCTCTGCAGACCTAGCGCGGCTGTGAGTCGGCTCTTCAGAGTCCTGCACACAGGCTGCCGGGCCTTGGTGGCCTTCATCCCCACCTGCCACGCCGCGAATGCTGGGTGAACTGAACACAGTATGAACAGAGCCGCCCCTACCTGTGCCTCTTTGCTAGCTTTCTCTGAACCAAGCTGTGGGACTCTGCGCCACGTGTAATATATAATATATATATTTTCACAAGTGAAAAATAAAACATTAAAAGATGCTGTTCCTCTATTTCTGAAAGTGTTTTAAATTTCTTAGTACTGGGATTTCTTTCACAGTATAACTATGCTTCTCAAGATCTATTTCTTAACTTTAGTTCAGAAAGGACATGAAATATGGAGATGAATCTACACTGTTGACACTACTTTTGTATCAGTATGTAGGTCAAGAAAGAAAATCATGTCCATACCTCTTTTAGTTAATCAGAGGAACATGTTCTCCTACAGCCTGATCAGGAAGGTACCACTGGAATCAGTGTTAAAAGTGAGGACTAAAATATGCACAGAGACACCTTGTTTTACCTAGTGGTTGCGATGATAATGTGCTACAGGAAGGTAGTATTTTTTTGTTTGTTTATTTTGGTGGTACCAGGGATCAAACTCAGGACCTTGAGCTTGCCAGGCAAGTACTTATTCCACTGAGCTATCTCCCCAGCCCAGGAAGCTTCTATTTTTAATGATGTTGTTTTCCACTGACATACATCAGACTCTCCAGGGAGCATTTTCTTTTGTAACAGGTAACTTTCAATGTTCTACTGTAACAGTCTTGGCCTCCTATTCTAATATCTTGAGAGCATTCTCTGGTCCCTGAAGCAGTTGGCCATGAGACGCCAGGAAGGTTGTATTAGGAGGGGTTGGGGGATCAATAGAAAGAGCATTCAGAGGCATGTCCTGTGAACTTCCAGAGGTTCCAGTAAGATCAGCCCTTGGTTCCCACAGAGGAGATCTTCATACTTTACTTGATCTGTATTAATTTCCTTTCCTGTCTTCCCTTATCTCTGAGTGCATCTGCTCATGCTTTACAAGTTCATCAGATAAGCTGCAATCATTAAATACTATTTCAGGGTTTTGCTCTGAGAGAACCCAGTATGAGTTAGGCAAGTTCTGGTCCTGGGTCATAGATCACTATCGTAAGCTAGAGTCACCCACCAGCGAGGTGACGTCAAGGACTGATGGACAGTGTGGGAGAGGTACAACACCAGCGTTCCTAAGACCCATCAGGTGGCCTGGATGAAGACACAGGGAAGTGCCTCTGCTCTTGAGTTTGAAAGACACGTTATTGCAAATTTAGTTGTTTGCTGCAGAACCCCTGGGCAAATGGGGGGAGATATGAAGACCTAAGTATGGGCAGCGCTTTGGATAAGACCCAAAAGTACATTCAACAAAAGCAATAGGCTGGGCATGGTGGCACTACCTGTAATCCCAGCACTTGGGAGGCTGAAAACAGGAGGATTATTACAAGTCCTATCTGTGTAGTGAGACCCTGTAGACCTTGTACTAACTACATAAAAAACGCCATCATAGACAAAGGAGGTTATAGCTGCACAACAACAACAATCAAAATAGTGAAAACAAAAGCAAAACAAAAAAGGGAGATATAAGTAAAGGACCATTTTGTAGTGAAAAAATATATGTATATACAAAATAGTTAGGATAAATATACAGCTACCGTCTATTAGTTCAATGAGAAGAAAGTACTAATATTGCTTAGACGAGATGTCATGTCTGCATGTTGTCCTCTGAATAACTACTATGAAGACAACAATATGCAATGTATTAATTACTGTAACTGTCCAACTAACCTGTTTTGAAATTGTTTCATTGCTATTTTTCTCATTAAAATGAATAAAAAATTAAAAAATAGTGAACAAAACTAACAGAGTGGCAGAAAATATTTGCAAACCATTTGATAAAAAACTAAAATGCAGAATAATTAACAATGTCAATAAAACCTCAACAAAATCCCATAAATCAATTACAATGGACAAATGATATGAATATGCATTTCTCAAAAGAATGAATATAAATAGTTAACAAGGACATGAAAAAATGCTCAACATAATTATTCACAGGAAAATGCAAATAAAATCAATCAAAGGCAGTCCTCTCACCCAAGTCAGAACAGCATAAAAAACCTAATAAATGTCAAGCAAGATATAGAGAAAAGTGATTTTTGTCATTGTTGGAGAGGAGGTAAATTAGTAGTCAAAAATCTAAGAATACATCCAGCTATCGTAGTTCTAGTATGTGTACAAAGCAAATGAAATTACCATGCCAAGCAATGTCTAGAGCAATACTATTCCTAGTAGGCAAGTTGTGGAATCAGCTGAGGTGCCCATCGACAGGTGAATCCATACAGCAAATCTATGCATGTGCAGGAGAGCATTAGTCCACCACCCGCAAAGAAATCTTGTGATTGATGGCAAAAGGGATGGAACTGGAAAATACTATGTTAAATGAGATAAGCTAGACACAGCCAGATATGGCTTGGTATGTCAAACATGAGAAATAGGAGGCATTAAGGTAAGAGTAGAGTAGTACTTGACAGAGGGTAAAGAGGGCAAGAGGAAAGAGAGTACTGGCAATTTGGGTAACAGGAAATGAACCACAGTGGGGAGGTNGCTCTGTATAGGACATGGCGTCATTGTAGTTTGTAATAATACATTATATATTTAATGAAGGGCTGGAAGAGATGAGTTGAAGTTCTCAAAAACTGGTAAGATGATGAAAATTCAATGTACATTTTATATGCATTGATATATCATACTATGTTCCATAAGGATATTCAACTATGTGATCATTAAAAAATGAAATGATTTATTTTTGTCTTTTTGAGACAGGGTCTTGCCATGCAGTTCAGGCTGGCCCTAGGCTCACTTTGTAGCCCAGGCTGGCGTTGAACTTGCACCGATCCTCCTGTCTCAGCTTCCCAACTGCTGGGATCACAGCAGTGCACCACCATACCAGGCTGATGAAGCGAATTTTTAAAGGACAAGAAAGTTAGGAAGGGGAAAATATCAATTATCGCCATCCTGCTCTTCACTTACGGTGAAGACCTCAGCCTAAGTGGTGTGAAGGCTGCAGACCTCAGCACCAAGCAAAGCGACCCTCATTTTCTTCAAACAGAGCATAGACTGGGATGTAAATGGGCTGAAGGCCTGACTTTTAGAGACAATAAGTTGCAATGAACCTGAATTCACAGAGCTACCAAGTGCTTCTCACACAATCAGGAAAAGAAAAAGACACTAAAATATTAGATAGACACGTGGGCAAATATTTTCAAAAGTCTTGAGCCCCCAGCTTCTTCCAAAACTAACCCAGAAAATGAGACCCCGTCCTTTCCACTGCTGAATGGCTAAATGTCCTGTGACAACACCATCTCAGAAGAATGCTTTAAAGTGTTATGTGCCCCCTCGTAAAAGTCTGCTCTCATTTCCTGTCGTTGGGCCTCGACAAATAATTAGACCTAAGTCTTGGCAGGATCGAGGTGGAGAAAGCTGGTCAGTGGTGCAGGATGAAATCCATTGGGCATCAAGTGACTCACGGGACCTGGTGGGGTGCTGTGGATAACGGCCCTGCTGAGACCCTGGGCCAGAGGACAGAATGCAAGACCGTAGAGGAGATGGCTAGCTATACGGGGCATTTTTGGATTGTAACATTTCTTCATTTGCACTGGTGGTTGACTTTAATATGCTACCGAATGCCTGCTTGAAGCTTGCAAACAATATTGGCCCAAAATAAATGATATGTGGAGGCTAGAACTACCTTGGCAAAGTGCTGGCAAAGAGATAGAAGATTTCACAGAAGCGGGGATGCTAGAATTTACCTTGAAGCCTATCAGCTGATTAGCTTTCTGAGCTAAGTCTAGAAGACACTCCCTGCACTAAAGCAGTAAGCAGTCTTCCAAAGAGAGGGACCCAGATCAGAGAGAAAGGCCATGGTAGTTGTTTAGGTGTTACTTTTATTATAATGATTTATTGACATTAAATGACAGTTAAAACAAATACAATAAAACAAAAAACTAAAAGCATGTTTTATAGCTCTGTCTCTTTGATGCTTAAGATAAAATCCCATGAAGCAGGCAGCTGATATTTACTATTTTGAATTGCTTTTCAAAAGAGAAACTTTGGTTCCATAAACACAACTAATCTGTGAGCAGCAGCATTGACAATTGGTGTTTTATAAAATATATATAGATCAATGATTAGGTTGAATATATATACTATATATTATATATATAATATATAATATATAGCATATATAGTATATAATATATCTCATAGTATATATAATACACATATTATATAATACATATATTATATAATACATATAATATATAATATATATAGTATATATAATATATGAAACTTAAAGTTACTATTTTCTAGATGAACAGAAAAATGAATAAGTATAAATTAGTTCCATAATTGAGTACCTCAGTATTTCAGAATAAAACAAGAGTGGCTTTCACATGCATTCTATGAAGACTGAGAATCCTTACAGCTACTCGCTATTTTTGCTTAACTAGATTCGGATCATTCTAAAACCGCACCTAACTTTGCAAAAGCAAAGTAATTATGAGATCTAGGTCAAATTAGGTAGCAGTGTAAATTGGAGAACTATAAAGCTATCTATCCAAAATTGTTTTCTGTTTTCTAGTTAGCCTATCAGTGAATACAAGAGGGTGAGAAAAAAAAATACACTGTTCTCCTCAGGATAATTCTTCTCAAAAGATGATTCCATCTATGGAGAGTTTTAACTCAGGCATTATTCACTCTGAAAGTAATTTATAGCCAAGATGAATTGGAACATGAAGATGCCCAAGCGTAAGCCAGGAGGTCCCTTATGAACTGCCTGCACAGACCTCTGTGGTAGCTGTCCGTAGATGAGATTCAACCTTTTAAAGCTGTTGCTGTGTGTTGATGGGAATCACTTTGCACACGACAGGGCTAAATATTTCATAATAAAATGATGGGCGTGTACTCAGAGCTACGTTCTGGATAGGACCAGAAGGTGGACTTGAATAGGATCTGCTTACTGTCACTTTTAATAATCTACTTGAAAATGTGCTTCTTGTTATAGCTTCAGGTTCTGCAGAATAAGGGGTCTTTATACATCCGCCAGAGCACACAGGCTTCCACTAACTTTATGACTTCGCCTTTGCCTGGTTGCTTGGGGCAGCGCAGACCAGCTGTTTGGAAAAGTAGTCACTGGGGCCGGGGATGCAACTCGATGGTGCGGCATCTGCTTGGCAAGTGTGAGGCCCCGAGATCAAGCCCCAGGACTGGAAAAAAGTATTTACTCCCCAGGCAGGATAATTCATGCTGATGCTCAAGAGGAGGTCGGGAGGCTGCCAGATTACAGGCAGCGTGTGTGTGGATGTTTGGGTTCGCTGCTGCGCCTCCTGCTGCTTGCATGCGGGAAGCACAACTGTCTGACGCCTTCCTAAGGGTAAGTAACTAGGAGCTGGATTCCAGGGGTAAAAGTGTGAGTTACTGCACCTCACCATGAATTGCTATAAACACAGCTGGATCAAGGAGATGGGAATTATCAGCAAGGAGGGAGTTGACGACTATCAGTTATGGCTTTAAGTCTAACTGTACCAAGAGCAGATGGACTCTTAACTCCTGCTGTAAATGTTCTTTCTCTCTCTCTCCCCTGCTCTCCCTCTCCCTCCCCCACTATTTTTCTCCTCCCTC
>NDGN011348363.1:0-18064 GCA_002564285.1 Tympanoctomys barrerae | reverse complement strand
AAGTACTAAGAGCAAAACATAAGATAAATACTGGAATGGCAGTTAAATGACCAGCACTTCTAATAGTTTGTGGATAGGATATCACACAAAGTTCTAGTGTGTTGTGGACATGCATAATGATAATTTTATCTTTGTTATGTAGACCGTTTTAAATGGCATTGCTACTTTTCCTTCCAATTTTTATTTTTCATTATTGCAATTCCTTATTGTAATTATCTAAGAAAGCAATGAACTTTTCTGTATCAGATTTGCATACTGTATTATTGTTAGGCATACTTATTCCATAAGATTTTTATTGCTTAAATACAGTCCTGAAATATTACATTGTAGACAATTGAATAAAGGTAATTATTTATTCATAACATGCATACTTTTAGTTTTTAATATTTTGAGATTGTTTTAGTTAGGGGTAAGACTGATTTTGTCATCACAGTACATAAAGGTCTTTAGTATGTTCCCATTGATGAATTATTAACTTCAATTGCATTATTTCATTATATAATTGAACAAGTACTTAATGCAAAAAATAACAGTGTGGTTTTTAATATTTATTTTGTATTTATTAAAAAATCAAAATTTCAACACTGACTTTTTATGTACAAACTCTAAAATACAAACATCAGAAATAAATTTCTATACAAACTACAGCAAAATTACAAATAGCACTTTACAAAAGAAACCCCTTTATTTCATTCTGTTTTTCCTTTGCTATAAATGATCTCTTATGAGCTCCAGTCCTAATCCTCTAAGAAAAGCTCTCTGATATGGTTTTCACCTGCTACTTTTTTGTGAGCTATCATACCGAAGGCAGCCTGCACACAGGAAAACAGAACTTTCTTGCATCATGCATTGTTTATAATGACAGGTCATGTCTTTTGATTTCCTGGGTTTTTTTTAAGATACCCTACTCATTGCAGTGGTCATGCTTTGAGGTTATTATTACAGTCTGTAGTTGCAAGGAGCACTAAATGACAATAAAATAAATAAACTCTAACACAAAAATAAGCTTTGCATCAACTCTCACAGCCAAAGCAGTCTTCACATGTGAGAACTGTATACTCCATGCACATGTCCAGCTTATACTGTGCCTTACTTTCCTTTCCTGTGGCAGTCTTGCCACCTCTCTTCCTGTTTTGTCAAGAGCTTCCTTGTACAACATGGAATTAGAAGAGAAATAAGACGTTAATAAATAAAATGTCAAATATGTAATGAATGCTTGGAATGACATTAACATTTTCACATTAGCTGTCTATTTGCACACAAAATCTAAAATCTAATTTCAAAAAACAAAAAACTATCTGAATTATAATGCAAACACAAACAAAGTCCACCACTGAAAGGCAGTCATGCTCAAGGAGGTCTTCTTCACACATGATAACTGAGTGTTCGCTGTACAATTATCACTTACGCTGACAGCATGTATGTTTTTTCTCCCTGCATTTTCATATGGGGCACAGCTGATATTGTTTTTGTTTTCCTCTTCTTGTAGTAGATCTTTGTGATGCTCCACCTGCCTGTTATCCTATCAGCTCCAGTGTGCTCCAAAATTTGTTGTATAGTTTTCTGAAAAGAAACATTGTTTTTCCTTTGCTGTAAATTATATCTTCTAAGTTACAGTCCCAATCTTCTAAGAAAAGCTCTCTGCTATGTTTTTCAATGGCTATTTTTCATAAGCTATCATGTCACACGTGCTTAGAATTAGATTAAACACAAGCATTGTCCAATGCTCTGTGTTTCAAGAGTCATGATAGTTGCTGCATAACTCTTCAACAACATCTACTCCACCTTTGGGTTCATTGTAGAAAATTCCTATCTCAGACTTCCATTATGTCTAAATTTCCCTGTGAATATTTCCATCATGGTAGTGTTGACATCAGTAAGCAGTACCAATTAGCTTTTCATTGCCACCTATGAGGCCAAAGTTACATCTTTCTGAAATTCAAGGATTGTACTATACAATTCTGTTGGAATTGCAACATTTCATTAGAAATTTCTCCTTTGTCCCTGTGTAATTCTTACCTTGATCAACTCATGCTCTGATAGGAATTGCAACATCAATCAACTGGAAAACAGTAAACCAATTGTTCAGTGTAATATTCCAATTAGTTCAGGACAAGGGAGCAGCATGTCTGTTAACAATATTATTCTGTTTATTATTGTATGAATAAGGACATGATAACTGTGTTCCAGGATAAAAATCTAAATTTAAGGAATAGTAAGTCTTTGCATCTATAGGAGCATAAATTTCAAGTCATATTTCCACCAATTTCTTTTCCATAAATCTTTTACATTCCCACAGTGTCTGAAATTTGTGCTATATAAAGCAGGCCTATGAATACTTTCAGTTCAGCTAGTGAGGTGACATAATTAATACTTTTTTGAGTATGGTTATTCATGCATGCAAAATTTGTACTCACATTTTAGTCTTAGTTTATTTCAAAGCAGCATGTAGCATTTCATCCCTAACAGTTCCAACTCTGAATGGCAGTGCCGGTAATCTGTCCTGTAGCTTTCATCTTTGCCCAAAACTTCACTATATTTCAGACCAAGATCAATCTTTGGATTGCTCCATTTGGTTGCATGACTATTAAGGTTTTGACTAGCAAAATATGTACTCACATTGCTGTTTTCTTTGTTATGTGAATCAAGGATGTATGCATTCCTTCTGTCTGTATCAGTAAATTATTAATCTATTTCAATGTCACAGGAACTTTGGCTCTCATGACCAATGGCAAAGTCATAGTCATCATTATACTTCTACAACAATGTTCTCTTAGGAAAACGTTTTATTATAATGTATCATCTTCATCCCCTTGCATCACTGATCTCATAGCTTACTTTTGACCTCTTCCAAAGTTTGAAAATCTGGTTTTTTGTGTGCCATTGTATTGATTTAGGCCATTTCTACCAGAAAAAAGAAGTCAAAAGAAAACTTTTTGACAAATCATGGAGCAATGTGGGTCTATTGGACCCACTGTGATGCTTGGGTAAATATACATCAGAGCAGTTCCACAGATCATAAAACTGAATACACATACCATTTTGCCACTTTTGTACACATGCATACACCTTTCTCTTTGTCACATCATGTGAGTAAACACATGGGCTGACTTCTGTATCCTTCAGGGGAAAATACTGAGATTCAGCCAGCTACTATTACATTGTTACAAAATTATAGTAAAAAGTTAATGAATGGTTCCTCTGGACCCAGCCTTATGCTTCTGTAACAGTTAATGCAACATTTAATAGAAATAGAGTGGGCCTCTTGTCTTGATCTTCCACTAAGGGAGACAAAATTCATTTGATCACTTCTAAGTGTGTTTCAGCAATAGGTTTTATAAGTGTTTTGAATGTATTTACAGAATTGATATTCCTTATAAATTTCTGGTATTATAGTCATGAATATGAGATAGATCTTTGGTTGTTCTCATTACTTCAATGGGTATGACTACACATTTTATTCTTATACAAAGTTTTCATATATTATAGTGTTTTGATTATTTACAGACTTACAAATCTCAATTTGTTATTGTATGTAATTTGTAATCATAGATTTTTTTCAGATATTTTGTTGGTGTTCATCTGACTTTAATGATATAATAGAAATTTATTTTCTTTTTTTATTTGTTTTACCTAGTTTTAATAAGAGGATAATGACACGAATAAGCTTTGAAGGGGCCGGGGAGATGGCTCAGTAGGATAAGCTCTTGACTGGCAAACTCAAGGATCTGAGTTCAATCCCCGAAAAAAAAAATTAAAAAATAAATAAATAAATAAAAGAATAAGCTTTGAAAGAGTTTGCTCTTGTTTTTTTTTTTTTTCTTGGAACAGTGTAGGGAAAATTGATATAATTTTATCTTTAAAT
Organism: Tympanoctomys barrerae; assembly: GCA_002564285.1. Lineage (NCBI taxonomy): Eukaryota > Metazoa > Chordata > Mammalia > Rodentia > Octodontidae > Tympanoctomys > Tympanoctomys barrerae. The sequence goes on along the minus strand of NDGN011348363.1, from coordinate 14,199 downwards.
AATTGGTACAGGCCCGGGGAGATAGCTCAGTAGAATAACTGATTGCCTGGCAAGCTCAAGGGCCTGAGTTAAATCCTCAGTTCCAAAAAAAAAAAAAAATTTTGGTAGAATTCACTGTTAAAATAAATCACTTAGGTTTGGTGATTTCTAATCTGGATGTTCATTTATTATTACATCAATTCAGTTATATGTAACACTACACATATGATAGATTTCCCTCGTGTGAGTTTTTATAATTTTCATCTGTTTGTACATATATGGGTGTGTCAATTGCTTTTATTATTCCTTTCACTAGCTGTTATGATGGATTTATATTTTATTTCTCACATTGGTGTAATTTATTTTTTTCTTTTTCATAAATTGATCTTGTTGCTTTAAAAATTTAACTAAACTTTCAACTTGTTGAATTATTTTCAGTTTCTTGTTTACAACTTCATGAACTTCTACTCAGCGTAGTATTATTTTTGGTATTCAATTTGAGCTCAGATTGTTGTTCTTTGGATCAAGCCCTAATGATAAAAACTTATGTCGTAATGTTCTGTTTGTCTTATTTTATACTATCTGTTTTTAAACTCCAAATTTTCTTTTATGTTCTATGCTTTACTTATAACTCATAAATATTGTTATGGTTTAATTTTTATTTACTTCAAAATATACAGTTTTTAAAATTAGATACTTTGTTGTTCCATGTAATATTGGAAGCCCTTTGCTAGATTTCTAAATTTGGTTGAATATTCCAGCTACATTTCTATTGGTTCATATGTTAATTCTCTTATGATATGAACACAAATGTTCATTTGATTTATTTTAAATTTGCTAAGGTAAAGTTTATGATATAAAATATGGCTGCCCCTATGAATTTTCTGTGTGTAATTGAAAATATGTTCTAAATGCACTGTAATTTATAATACTTGAGGGTATTTGAAGTAATGCAGAAATGTCTTAAAGTAGATAGAAGGATGTGAAATAGATTATATATAAATACTATGGCATAAGAGCTGGCCTAATATCTCAGCAGATTAAAGTTCCTGCTTAGTCAGAGTGCATGGGCCTGTGGTTCGATCCCCTGGTCTACTGTGCTAGCCCCACCCCGGAACAAATTGAGATGGCAATTGAGACTGGATGTGGTGGCATGTGCCTGTAACCCCAGCTCTTGGGAGGCTGTAAACAGGTGGAACGCTAGGATTGTGATCCAGTAGTGAGACCCTGAACACCCTGTAGACCCCTCCCTAAATTAAAAAAAAAAAACTATGTCATATATTTGTTTACATTCTTACTTACTTTTGTTATTCATTTATTTTTGTGTGGAGGATCAAACCTAAGTCCTCAAACATTCTAGGTGGATGTTGCACCTTTGAGTCGTATGCCTATTTATGCTATTTCACATAAAAGGCTTGAAAATCCACAGATTTTGGTATCTACAAATGGTTGTAGAACCCATCTTCCTTGAATAACAAGAGATGAAAAGAGAATGTGTGTGTGTGTGAGCACATGTGCAAGGGGTGTCTACACACATCTTTGTATGAAAGTGTATAATTGTACCACAGTCCAAAAATGTTGACAATATTTTGAAAACTATATTCTTCTTCTTTTGTTCTCTTCTTTTTGTACTCCTTTTACTTGAAGGGGAAGTCTGTTGATCTTGAGGTATTTGTTACCAGTCTGTTCTTTTTTTTATAGATTTGTTTTCCTCTATGCTTTCATCTCTTAAATTTCAAGGAAATTTATATGCCCTCAATCTTATGGTTTCTTTTCCTTCAAAAGTAGTGTGAAAACACTCCTATACCCACACATACACCCAAACACACACATCATGTTATTTATAAAATGTTTGTTTAAATGTTTTAGCGTTATGTATTGCTATGTGAAAAAGGACTCCAAATAATGCTGTAAAATAACTGCTTTATTAATCTTATAAATAATAAGAATTTGGTCAGTAATTTTTGGTCAGTAATTGAAAAAGAGCATTCATGGGTAGAAGTTTCTTTATTTTTATATTTTCACTTCCCAGGATAGAAGGCATCAGCTGGTGAGATTTGAAGGCATATAGATGATAGAAATGACTGGGAACTACAATAAACTCAAGAACTACACACACACACACACACACACACACACACACACACGATTGGTACCTGGGCTGAACCTAAGACAGGGTGCTTCATGCTCTGAGCAAGCCTAATGTTGAGAATCTGTCCACATGTTAAGTTCAGTGCTGAGCCAGTGGCCTTCCTGGTCATGCTTCATACATTGCACTATATAGCTGAGCTCAGAGGGGACAATTGCCTTCACAGACCCATTTCTGTCCACTTGGCTGGGCTTCTCAAAACATGGTGGTAAATTCTGAGAAATAATTCAAGGGGAAGCATTCGGAGGCCAGTGCTAAACAAAAGGGGGGGGGGTGCCAAGACTACCACTCTTTTTACAAAGCATGTAAAGACACATGCCATCACTTGGTTAAAAGTGAGTCCTAGAGTTGAGTCAATGTTTATTAGGAAGGAAACTACCAGCAAGATTTAAATCACTTGGCAAAAGAATAATTACGATGGGCCATAATATGGTAATAATCTTGTAACAAATGATCTGCTACAAATTAACTACATTAACTTGTGCATATATGGATGGCACAATAATAAGGAAAACAAAATAAATTATATTCTTAAATTTCAAGTAAAGAGCAGTTAATATGGTAATGGGAACATGATGTTATATGGGTAGTAATACATACAGAAATTCAGAATTTTTAAAATATTAGTCATTGTTACATAGACCTTAGAATTCAGAATATTTGTTAAATATGTAGATTGAATGTATTTCTCTGGTTCTGCATTATTTTATAAAATAAAAATATGTAACTAACAATTGATCCCTCTGTTCTGGACATTATTTTTGAGGCATTTTGTGAACTCTTGTCTTTTCAGAGCACAAAGTAGGAATTTATTGATGTAAGAAGCTTCTACAATTTCACTTTCTAAATCTTTTGAGTTTATGGATCAGAGCTTCTGGAGCAAACCAATTATTGGAAATAAAAAGCAACAAAAGCAGAGTCTCTGAATGATGGTTGCTTCTACGCAAAACAAAACGAAGCATACAACCAATAATGCCAGAAGTACATTTTGTGAACAATTTCAAAGCTTTATGAGCTTTGTAAATTTTTTTCCAAAATAATATTAAAATGTTCTACATTGTTATGAGAAATAAAATCAGCAATGTAGATTCTAGAGAAAACAAAACTAAACCTAGGATGCTATTTGTATTTTTATACTGGTGCTCTTGGGATAAATACCCACAAACTGAGTAGCATAAAAACTGCAGAAATTTATTTTTCACAGGTCTAGACACAAGTACTTCCCAGTGACACCAAGTAAAGAGAAAGAAGGAAAAAAAGACAGACAGATAGACAAAAAGAAATCTGAAATTAATTTATTATCAGGACCATGTTCTCACTTAGCTTCTGGTAATTGCTGGCAATCCTTGAAACTCCTTGGCTTGTCTTTATCTATGATCAATTTCTACCTTTAGCATACCACTAGCTGTAGTCAATGTATATGTCTTTACATAGGATTTTCTTCTCTGCTCTTTTCTGTTTTTTCTACTACATTCTTCTAATGACAGTCTTTGGATTAAGGTCCCACTCCATACCAATATGCCCTCAACCTAACTTCTTACATTTTTCAAAGATGCTACCACATGCACAGGTACCAAAGATGAAGAATTCAACCTATCATTAAAAGTGATAGTCATTCACAAGATACCATTTATTTTAAAATTGCATTAATATTAAAACACTGACTTTAATTTTGCAAATGAATTTTTATTCTTAAAAATTTCTATTTATTGATAAATTTCTTGTGTATTTGAACAAAAATATACTTTAATTATAGTGAAATTGTTTATAAACAACAGAAAGATATACATGGATCAGATATGCAGAACTTAAGAGTTTGTTTTAACTTCTAAGCAACTGTAAAATCTGAGGAAGTTCATTTCATCTTTCTTAAAGCCTCATAAAAAGAGACCTAGTGAAATTTTAAGACAGTAGATCTTTTACTACAACCATAGTTCATAGTTAGAGTATTTTTGTTGTGGAGTGTAAGATGGTGTGAAGTGCCACTTAGAAAATCTCAAAGCAGATTTGGTTTATATTCATGGTAGGTTGTCCTTCATCCTCCAAGGTACCTATTAAGCCAAGGTCAATACTGAGATGTTGGGCCTGGGAGAGAGCTCAGTGGCGTAAGTGCCTGTCTGGCAAGGAAAAGGTCCTAAATTCAATCCCCAGTACCAAAAATTATCAAATAAACACTGAGATGTCAAATTTAAGCTAGTGAAGTATCCATGGAGGCAAGTTCCCACATCCAGAGAAAAGAGATTTTTCAGTAAGATTGTTAAGGAAACTGAGGTCTTGAGAAAGTCCTCTATCATTCTTCACAAAATTTTATACTGTGAGGTGCTTGGATGGAAAAATTATCCATAGTGTTGATAGGAAATGAGAATGGAATTAAAATGTGATGTGTTTCTAAACTTGTACATTGACTATTCTCTCATGCTTTTCAAAATTTCTATGCAGAACATATTCATCGATTGGGCATAATTAAGGATATGTGAGCAAAATATTTAGGCACCCTACTGCAAACAGAGAAATTTTGTGGCTTCAGTTGTTGAAATCCCGGTATATAATTTAATAGTATCCAGACTGATGGGATATAGAGCCAACATTTTATCAAGTCATCACACACAGATCATCAACACATGTAAAACTGACCCAAACATTATACTGAGAAAATTTCTTTGCATAAACTATTCCTGTGGCTGTACATAATTGAGGCAATGCTGTGTAAGTAATCATATCACACAATCTTTGTCAAAATTGCATTGAAATATGAAAACAAATAAACAAAAGTGATGTTGTCTTTCAAGCAAAATTATAATGTTATGAATAAAGTTTTGTACATAGACTGTTGCATGTCTAAGTTTACCAGTAGGAAGAATTTAAAGGATTATGCAAAATTATTTAATTTTCTTATCTTAAGAACATCCAACATCCCATGAAATCATATTTCAAACACCTGTGAAAAGTTACTCAAAGACAAAAATTGCTTTGGGTCACACAAAAACTATTACTCATCCTTTACAGTTACAAAATAATAAGCAAAATGTTAACACAATAATAGAAAAGCAGTCCGGATATAAAAGTGAAATGACAAAATCTGTTTCTTGCCAGCTCCCCTGCTTCCCGCAGGACCAATCCTTTTGCTACCTGCTTTCTGATTTCTCTCTGCTTCACACTTCCCTTGTTATTCTTAGCAACTATATGGTCTCTCTTGCCATATTTGTCTTTGGGTCTGTGCAGTTCTATCTTCTCCTTTTTGTCTCTTTGCACATTGTTGTTGACACAGTTAGATTTCCATTGCATCATCTTTCCCTTTTAAGTGATAGAACCACAAAAAGGAAAATCAAAATTTTCCCTGCCCAACATCATAGTTATTTCAATTTTGTTGTGTTTGATTCTAGAAACATGACTACCTTCATCCTTACATTTTTTAATTCTTAATTTCAAAATCCATGTTTCATATGTTTCCATGTGTGTTTTCGCTATTGAATGTAGTAAAATGTTTTTGTATTACAATCATATTCCTTCTCAAGCAATTGTCTTCTGTAACTCTAAGGTCAATATCATTCTTTGGTGATCTAACTCATCAAAGTAATTAGCTTAGAGATAATTTCATGAATAACAATAAAGGAAATTTCAATAATGCTAAAAATAGTGGAATTACTTGGCTGAAACTCTTTTGAATTATTTAAAGAAATTTTCATCATTAAAAGTACACGTATCTCTGTTAGTTACTTTGTTACTCCTCTTTAAAACTGCATTTCTGGGTAAGAATAAAAACAGAATAATACAGGTTATGGTGCTGATTATCCTGTATGACTGATACAATTTCGTATAAGAAACTTCTTGGATTAAATTACTCTTTTTTGGAAGTCTGTACTTTAGCTCAAGATGAGATCAGACTGAAAGCAATATTCATAAAAACATATTTTAGAGCAATTTTAAAGGAATCATTTTGTTTCTCTCACTCTATTTGACTCCATTTGTCTTACTGAAATGAGCCGTATCTCTAAAAGTTGGGCACTTTCCCAGTATTTTGGTGCTACATGTTTTAAGAAATTTAAAACATTGGATAAATAAAATTGATTATTACAAGTTGGCCCATATTCAGATTAAAGTGATTCATTTACATCTGAATAAGGCATAATTATCTGACATATCTAAAAAATACAACATGAGATTTCTCTCACTGCTAACATTTGTTTTCCAGCATGACACAGTGAAATCTATGAGCCTAGAGCAGGTGTGTGGTTTCCATCTTATCGAGGGCCAAATCTCCACTTTTCTTAGATTGTTTAGTATATGACTGTTGTATGTTATCAGCTGGAGCTGAAAGAAATCACAGGAAGACTGGATTAATATAGGATAGGAGATCTCATTGAGGTTAATTTCTTTCTAAGTGGGCCCGGAGCAAGGGAAACTTCTCATATTTATTGACGGCTGCAAACAGACTAAGGAATGTGCATAACTAATTTGGTGTAAGCAAGCTACTATTCACATCATTTTCTGACATTCACCAAACTAAGATTACATTTCACTATTTGATAGTTTCTCAGGTAAAGAAACAAAGAATAGAGAAGCTGCTGCCTTCAGGAAGCTGTTCTCTTGTCTCCAGCTTGACAGAATTACAAGGGGCCAGTTTCCTTAGGCTCTGTTCTTTGTTGCTTGCTCCCTCAGGAAAGTAAGTTTCTAACTCATATCACTACATTGTAATGTAAAAGTTTGACTAAAGAAATGGTTTTTTATAGTAATGTGTAAAAACTTATCAACCAAATTTGAAGGTAGTTTAGAGTTATGATATAGCTCCCTTATTTTACAAATAGTACCTATTTTTCTTTCCATTTCTACTCCCTGGACACACACACACACACACACACACACACACACACACACTGAAAAACAAATATTGTGATCTATTAACTTTAATTTATTGTGATGGATATCTATGTGCGGAAATAAATATCTAGACCCAGAGAATCATCCTACTCTTGGCTTATGCCTAAACTAGGGCAAGAGGCAAATCAGCCATATTCTACCACTCACTCACACATTCACAATACACATAATCTATACATAATTAATTGCCTTTACATTTCACTGGACTTATATTTTCTGAGTCAGAGAACTCAAGCAGAAAAAATGATTTTTTTTATTTTTTATTTTTTATTTATTTATTTTTTTTTTTTTGCGGAACCAGGGATTGAACTCAGGCCTTTGTCCTTGCCAGGGAAGCACTTATTCCACTGAGCCATCTCCCCAGCGCAAAGAAAAATGAAATGTATTTTTTTTCTTTTCGTCTATAGTTATTTCAAAAATCACACTATCTATATCATATTGAGAGGACATGGCTATGCACACGAAACCTTTAGGGACAACAAAGGTTGGAGTGTAGAAAAGAGATACTGTCTTTCTCAAAGCGCTGTGTGTGTCAGAGCCTTTGTGTTAAATTGTACGGACTGTAGTTTAGCCATCTGATGCATTTTGACCAGTGGAACATGAGGAAGTGATGGATGCTTCAGGCTCTACTCTGAAGAAAAGACAGAGAGTTAAACCCGAACTTGATACGCGACCTCGAGTGAGTTACCTGTCAGACCTGCAGACCCTAACAGAAGTTACTGCCATCCACTGAGGTGTGGGGGTTGCATTTTATTGCAGCATGGTCTGACCCCTACAGTTCTTATAGAGAGGCTTTCTTATTTTTACAACACTACTGGCTTTACTCTCTAGGTACCATGAGCAGAGCTCTGAACCATAGCATATTTGGAAAAATATTTAATTCAGAAAAAATTACAGAAGTTCAATAAGATTTATCTACTATTACTCTTTGGAACCTATTTTAAAGGGGAAAGAATTTAATACCTGCACTCGAGTTCGCTTTAATAACAAAGGAGCAGAATTTAAAACGCCAGCTTTTCCAGCGATGTGTTCCCCTTTGTAAATCACTTGTCCAGCATGTCTTTTGTTCCCATTTGCTATGCTGAAAATGGCATTAAAATAAGTTCTGGCCTAGGGGTATGAATTGTATCATTTCTTTTATTCAGCTACTGTAGTAGGCCTCTGACAAAGACAGACTAAAACTGTGTTATTGCTTAGGAGCTCACAAATTAGATTAGCTGTGGAGAAAAGAAAATGAGCAAAGTTATAATTCAGAAACCTGAATATTCAATAAAAGAAATGTAAAACCTTTCAGTGAAAACCCACAGAGCAAAAAAGCCTACTTAGCTAAAGAATGGGCAGCTATCTAACACAGAAGGTAGCATTTCTATGGGAATCAAGCTGTGGCACAGAATGTGTAAACAAAACCCTCATTACATGAAAATGTGCAACATGTTGAGGACATTTATGGAAGTAGGAGTTTCTAGAATTAGAAGGTACGTGCAGCAGCTAGCAAAGAGCAGTGCTTGTCAGTTCAGGAATTCCTGGGGATAATGTAAAAGGCCTTTCTTTTCTTGATACAGGAGAAAATAGGTAAAGGAGCATTATTAAAATAAAGCTGTGTGTATTAGTGTTATTTGCATGAGGGAAGCATTGAAAATATTTCCAGTTTATGAATATCATAATTACAGATACTTTAAAAGATGGCCTAAGGTCGAGACACATTTCTACTTTGGAAATGATCCGTGAAAGAGTTAGATCAAGCTATGTTGTAGCAGCTGAATCATATGAAGTCATCGTGAATGGATGGAGGCAGAAACCAAAGACATGTAGGTGATGGAGGGAGGTAGGCTTAGTGGCAAATGCAAAAAAGAAAGTACTAAAAAATTGTGGAGAAAGTAGAAACGTCTTGTCTTCCCAGTTCAGCTAAGGGATAAGGGATGTTTTAGTTTGCTAGAGTTTGTATAATGACAGACAAGGTGCCTTAAATTATAAAAGTTATTTTTCTTTCAAATCTGGTGGCCAAAAGTCAAGATCAAGATGCTGGCAGGGTGAATTTCAGCTTCTCTCTGTGTTGGAAATGGTTATTCTGCACGTTCTTTGTCATGCAATCTTACTTCTGTGGAAACGTACCCCTAGTGTTTCTTTGTGGGTTTTAGTTCTCTTTTTTATAAAACTCAGAGTATCCTAGAAAACATTATAATGGCTTCTCTTTCTCATATAAAAAAGAGTTTTATTAAAACACTACAAGCTGATGTCTTTAATATTCTTAGGCATCTTATTGTTATAAACAAGGAGTAGCATGAAAACTCTGGTAATTGCTCAACTTGTGAATAAAGAGGTCACCATATGACTCACTATGTGCGTATGGGAGGTAAAGCATAATTGTGTAGCCTTTAAAAGGTGAATATATTTCTTAGGTATGAAATGAATGCTGATAGGGAAAAATCATTTCTTATAATCGAGTGAATGAAAATACTTTATTGCAGGCCTTTAGGTGCTGAGGTAATTATTTCTGTGGTCCCGTTGTGGAAGAGAATTCAGTTTATTGGGGATCAGACACAGAATATGGTCAGAAGAGACAATGAGGGGCTGGGGAGATAGCTCAGTGGAATAAACACTTGCCTGGCAAGTGCAAGGGCCTAAGTTCAATTCCCGGTTCCGGGAAAGAAAAAAAAAAGAGACAATGAACAAAGTGGCACCAAGGTACATACAGGGCACGCTTAGTCTGGCTTTAGACCATGAAATTCCAAGAATTAGCTACTACAGTGATGCTTGAAGGAAGAGTTAGAGTTATTCAAGCTCAAGGAACTGAAAAGCGATATGATCGGCAGAGGAGACAACAGAGGTAGGATCTTGCTATGTGAGACATCATGATATATACCTGAAAGTAGGCAAACCAGCAGTGTGTGCGAATTAGGTGGTTTGCAGATACTACGTTCCTCTTCTCACCACTACCCTAAAAATAACTGAGGCAAGAAGGAAGGAATTTATTTCAGAGCTGTGCTGAGAAATTCTCTAGACCTTTGTGACTTCTGCAAATTCATGATTTTGTTATTCTTGTATTGCCACGATAAATAGCCTACATTGTCCTATCTTGCGTAGGAACAGAAAATTGGAAAAAATGAGATTATGTTTTCTTCCACACGGGCCACATGCACTTAATGGCAGTGCTATAACGGAAGGGAAAATGCTCTGAATTGTTGAGATTCGTAGGAAGGAAGAAAAGAAAGTTTAAAAAGATACCTTAAAATCTACATTCACATTTATTTGCTTAATTAATTAATTAATTAATTTGAATTTTTAAGGCTTCATTTTAAGCTAAAAGCATGATGTTTAATTCTTTAAGTTCTCCAGCACATTTGATTCAAAATTGTTTTAGTCCTATGAGAAACTCCCAGCTGTCTTACCCTGCCTGCGTCAGAAGAGGTGCATCACCTGTGCATGAGCAGGAGTCTTCCGCAAGTCCTCAGGTGCTGTGTTCACTGCCCAGGAGCTGTTCTGGTGGCTGAGAGAGCCCTGCAGACAGGGCTCCTTGCTGCTGCTCTGGAATCGTGTCTCTGAGGCCAGGCCATCACGAAGGATTGTTGCTCTCAGCCCCATTTCCAGTGGATCATTTTCCTGAACCAAGGAGGCAGTTATGTTTCACATTCCAGTGGGTAGGCTTTCAGTAATTCTTATCCCTGGAGAGCAGCTGTATGGAAACAGGATCAAGAGCCCCGACTCCATCTCAAGTAGGAACAACAGGATGCCACATTGCATAAGCACTACCCTGCGGCACGCCCCATGCTTGCAAGCAGGAAAGCTACAAGGCAGGTGAGGGGTGGAAGAGATCTGAGTTTTAGGCCTGTCTCTGCCATGGTTTTCTCCCTATGACTGTAGGAAAGCTGGTCCCACTATTTGGGAGAACCCCTAGGAAGTGATATCAGGAGGGCTGTGAGGTAGGAAGGAGTCTGTGCACACTCACTTTTAGAGAAGGGAGAGCTTTAAACTAACCAGCCTGCAAATGGCCTCAAGCCTGTTTCATCATCCCATGCCTTCCGCGTGTATTAAAAAAAAATCTTTAAGGCTGGGGTTACAGCTTCGTGGCATAAAACCTGCCTGGCAAGCACGAGGTCCCAATTTCGATCCCCAGTACTGAAATCTTTCTCATAAGTTGCTAACATAGTGAGTTTAGACTTGTACAGTGACAGAAGTGTATTATCTGAAGTCATCTGAGAGTTACCAGGAAAGACTTGGGTAGATTTAATCCATTCCTCACTGTTGCTTGAAAGAAAAAATTCTCCCTGATTCACCTGCAGTAAGCACACACATAAAGCACACACGTCACTTGTGCGAATAAGGAATTAAAAGAGTAAGAAAGATAGAGCACACCATCAAATGAGCCTTGACTAAATTTTAGTTTTATCCAATAGCAAAATAGGTGTTTGTTCTTTTTGTTTAAATAAAACCTCAACTGCTCCAGTGAAGTACGTTTAAAATTCCAGTTTATTTATAGACATGCACCGGCAATTGCAGTCACCAACATAAATACATTTCAATTTCAAACACACATCAGAAAGTGTCCTAAGAGCCTGATAACCAAGGCCATTGCGGGGAGAAACGTGTAAAAAGGTCTGTGATGGATGAATAAGAGCTGCAAAACTTATTGTGTCCAAGGAGAGGAGGCAAACAGGAGAAATGAGAGAATACATGGCTATATGCATGGAAAGGCATTCTTTTTTGGATCACATTGAATTTGACTTCACAGACTGCTGAAATGGGCTTTGCATGAATACTTGTAGCTTTATATATATATATATATATATATATATATATATATATATATATATATGTTGGTTTTGGCAAATATATCAAAACAAAGCAAATTTAACGATAGCAGAAAAGAATAGATTCTGCATTTAAAAGGATTATAATGTATTTGGGAGAGCAGGAAACTAAAGTTAGTTAAATAAGACAAGTTATCTTCTCATGTTCTTGAAGTCTCTAATCACGTATTATAGCAGACAGTTGAAACCCGGGAATGGAGAAAGGCATCCTTTCAACGCATAAATCAGTCTTGGCATAGATTTGCCCCAAATGTTTCAAGATCTAAGACATATTTTTGTGGACTTCACCACCAAATATGTTAAAAAGAACTGGAAAGAGAATATTTTTTAGAATGCTTCTTTTGAAAGAGTGGTTTTGTGCAGCCTTACTAGCCTTGTGCTGCTCATGTCTTTCCATCAACTTTGAGGATGAACAGGAACCGGTAGGATAAACGTCCCAGTTGTCTGTAATGTTCCTAGTTTTAATACAGAAAGTCCTACATGCTAGATTCCCCATAAATCCAGGGAATTATTGAACAATATGTGATTTTAGAAATGGGACAGATTAGAATATTGCCTCCAACTGAAATTAGCTGTGTGCCAAAAATGTAGATTTCTTAGTGTTTCAGTTTCTTTTCTCTCATTGCTGCAACAAAATACCCAATGCCCCAAATTAAAGAAAGAAAGGTTTATTTAGCTCACAGTTAGTGGAGGTTTCAGACCATACTTTGCTGGCTCTGAGAGTGACACATGTCACAGAGCAGCGGTTCATGTTGGCAGAAAACAGCAAAGCAGCAAGAGCAAAAGGGAGTAGTGGCAACAATGGCCACAGAGAGAATCTGTCTCCCTTAAGCTGCATTCAGGGTACCTACCCCAGGGTGGGTGTAGCACTGATACCCATAATCTCAGCACTGGATCAGGAATTAATCACTAAATATAGAAGTCTACCCCAATATAGCATGAATCTTTGGGGGGACAACTAGTCAGAAACCATAACACTTAGCCATGAACAAAAGGACCATGGGCTGGAGACCATGCATAATGAATTGGAAAAAGACATAAACTCTTCTGTAGGAAACAACATTCATGGGACAGGGGCTCCATAACTTTGCAGGCATAGAGGACTCTAGGAAATAGGAGCTTGGAAAATGTCATTATTGCATTATTCTTGTAGAATTCCTGACATGAAGAACTGGAGCATAGAATTCCACATGAAATTTAAAATGACCAGCTATACCACACAATCCCCATAGCCTTCATTGCGGAGGGCTGGAGTAGTCAGCAGCTGGAATTGGCCTAAGCAGCTGTTTTACAGCAACACAAAAAGGAGACTAGGTATGGACACCCGAGGCTCACCCTGACAGAGGGATACAAAGAAGGCAGTTGTACAACATCTCCTTTTCCTCTTATGTACCACAAGCATGGTATCAAGAGAAGGACAGAGCAGGAATAGAAGCCTGTAAAGGGAGAAACTAAAGATGAGGCTGTGTGGTCATTAGAATCACGTGGTTTAGAAGCTAATCCTGGTAGAGATGTATAGATGATTGTAGTTGAAATAGTCCTAACTGAAATATCCTCTGATTATATTTACTCTAATGAGAAATTGATCAGAGCAAAATAGAGTTGATTTGCAGAATATGGAAGGAAATTTTTTGGAGTAGGGCACATACATGGTTCAACATTACACATAGCATTATTTTTCTGGGAGAGTATTTTTTTTTTCCAGAACTGGGTATTGAACTCAGGCCCTTGCACTTACCAGGCAAATGCTTATTCTACTGAGCCATCTCCTAGGGAGATTTTTCTTTTTCACTGAAAATTAAGTTATAGTTGAATAAAGAATTTTAGTGGCTTCATAGAGAAGGGATTCTCTCCTGACCTTTAAGCAAAGCTGATTATTTCATGTATGATTGTCTCTCACCAGAGGAGTCTCTACAAAGAGCTTTTTGTAGCATAATAATAAGACAAGAGTGTTAGCAGTTATTCCAAAGTGATTCTCAGTGTTCAATTATCCCTGTCATTCTATAGTGACAAAAGGAATGTAGAGTTGGCCTGTTGTATAGCCAGAGGCAAACAGGGAATCAAAGCCAGGCAGGTATGCTTTTTAATACAAGGGAATACACTTATCTGAGTAAACCACATTTAGAGATGGCAATATCACCTACCTCACAGAAAATGCCCTCTGAATAGCTAAAGTTTATATATATATATATATATATATATATATTTGAAAAGGTAATGCTTGAAAATATGATGTAAATAGTAAATAATGAATTTAACATAAGAAGGTATGGATAAATATGATAAGGAAGGAATCTAGAAAAAATAGATATTGAAGTGTAGATTTGTAAGGCCCAAATAATTATTGAGAACCCAGTAACTAAATCTAACCTGCAGTTCAGTCAC
>NDGN011348360.1:0-21840 GCA_002564285.1 Tympanoctomys barrerae | reverse complement strand
CAGCAATTAACCACTAGGAAGAATGTATGCAATGTGTTATTATTGAAACTGTCCTACCAATTTAATTTGAAACTGTCTTATTGCTATTTGTTTATCAATAAAATTATGGCAAAAAAAGAAGAAATGGATTCTCCATGGTCACACACATTAGCTCGTGTAAGGCACTCTGTGTTTCTAATGGATGTGTTCTTTCTCAGCTACGACACACCGGTGTCGTGCACAGCCTGAACAGCTGTATTAATGGCTCTGATGGTCCACTGAGAAGTCCTGCAGGTCTGTATCTCTCTCCAAGATGTTAGAAGAATAAAATGAGATGAGATGGAAAAGTGCTTTGAACCTAGATGTTATTATTATTGTTATTTCTACTGCCCTAAAAGAATATCCCTCTTGGGACTCTGAATTACCTCTTAGACCATTTCTTTGTCTATTGACTTTTGGATGCCCAAGAGAGAGTCGTATTTTCAACAAGCTTTAGCCACTACAGATTTGTGAAATGAGAGAATGACAGGGCTGGAAGGCACCCTACGATCACCTCCTCTCACTTTGGTGTGGATGGGGCAACTAAGGGCACAGAGGTGCAGTTGGGATACAGGACACATGGTTGGTCCAGAGTGTATGCCCTGGTTGCTTAAGCTCTTCGCCTGGACCCACATGTGTGATGCTGTCCAGTATCTGAGACAGGACTGTAACTCCAAAGGTAACAGAAGGTGCTTCCCTGGGGCATCCTCAGGCACCTACGCATCCTGGGACACTCTCCAAAGGAGTGCCTGGAGCCTAAGCACAACTGGGCCCTTTCTCTTTGTGGCTTCTTTGGTGGTCCTGATGACCAAGCCCTAAGCTTGCCAGACAGAAGCAAACAGGCATCGGAACCAGGTTGTCCCCACATGCCGTCTTGGCTGCCTCAGGTGTTCAAAACACAGCTTACATCTCACGTGGCACTCACAACAGGAATACGCTCTTCTGTGCAGACTTCCTGACAGGCTGGCAGGAGAGCCTCACGAGAAGCAAAAGCGGACTTATTGGAAGGAAAAGTGAAGGCAGTTGGGATTGTGTGTGGAGTAGGAGCGAAAAGCAGAAAATGGTTCCGGTGAAGAGCTGCGCTGGCCAACTGGCAAAGAAAACACAGACGCGTTCAATCCATCTTGCTCAACAAACTGCGCCCTAGTGATGCCTTTCTAAACAGAATGATTTAATTCGCCGCTGTACAGGCTCCTTGCTAGCGCTGCCTGCTAGAGAGGAAACCTGGTTATAGCTCTATTACCCTGGAAGCCTCTCAGCGACTGACTCTGTAATAGGAAACGTTGTTATCAGCCATGCTGTGCTCCACACTGTCCTGCATCTGGTCTGTCCCAAAACCAGATGGCAAACCTCCCTCTATGGAGAGCTGTGGGCCCCCTTCCCTAACTGAGGGCTGAGAATTCTAGGGGCATTTCATATATTTTTTTAGTGTACTTTCTTTAGAGACAAAATATTGGGATGTTTGATATGAGACATTTGGATATTCTTTGGGGAAATAGAAGCATGGGCAGTTTGAAATGGGAATGGGCCTGAGAACCTGAAAGAGATGAGCAGGGAAATAAATATTACGGATGGCTGCAAAGTGATGACAGTAACAAGAATAACAGTTGCGGGTACCTTCTTCTTTGATACATCGTAAGACTGTCTAATTTCCAATGGCTCTTATATTTATTGGGCACCTGCTACGAGACTGTGCCAGGTCTTTATCCTTGCAGCGATCAAAGTTTAGGGGAAGATGCGCACATGAAGATAGACTACTCAGAGTCACTGCTGCTATCCTTGTGGTCTGAGCAATGTGCTACTGAGGAAAGAGGAGACCCCGGCTCTGTGAAGACAGAACAGAGGGGGCTTTGAGTTGTCCCTTGAAAGATTCAAGGAGGCTGAGGAGTAGCTAGGGAGTGAGACAGGCTCCCCAGACAGGAGACAGTAAGGAGGCCTGGTGGAAGGAAGGGTGTTCAGCAGGGATGGGAAGCTCAGGCACATTTGCAAGGAACCAGACTGCGAGCACCTCACAGGGGAGCTGATTGATGTTAGGCTAACCTTAGAGAGGTTTGTGACCAGGAAAACAAAGGCTTTGTGTGAGCTTTGGAAGGGACAGGGCTGGGCCGGGGGACAAACTGGACAGGCTCTGTAAGCAGAAGCTGTTTGCTCAGAGATTTTGATACTATGACACAGACAGTCAGCAAGGCTGGAACCAGATGTTCCCAAGGATGAATGACAAGACAACCATTTGGGGGAGAAAGAAAGCAAGAATGCGGGGGGTCAGGGAGGAAGAGAGGAGGAGGGAAGGAAGCAAGAAAGGTTGAAAAGATAAAAGGAAAAAAAGAAAGGAGCAGGGAGCAGGACATATACAGTCAAAAAGACAAAGTTTCCAGTTCATATAACTGAGAAGTGACTGGTGGTATTAGCTGAATTAGGAAATCAGGCTGAGACTCTAATTCAGGAGAAGCAATAGTGAGTGCAGAGCCGTCTCCTCTCTTCAGTTCTAGAATCTCTTGGCTGCTCTGCCCCCTTTCTTTGCCCTACGTTGAAGGGGTCCTTCACCATTAATTACCTCTCCCTGTCCACAAGAACCACCCACGCTACGTACGCTCTTGGGGATGAAGACAGGAACAAAAATGGTGTACATTATAGAGCCTTCCCGCGGAGAGCCATAAAAGGCAGACAAAAGATGATCTGCATTGGGAGGATGAGAGCAAGATTCCTAGAAGAGATGATAGTGGATTTCAGCTCTGGAGGATGAGGAGGAGTTGGACTCCAAGAATGGGTACAGAGCATGTGCCAAGATGAAGAAGGATGTGGGGGAAAGTCTGTTTGTAATTGAGGGGGGACAGAAGGGGGCTGCGCCCAAGGAATACTGGAAATGTCAGAAGAATTCGTGCAGAATGAAAAGCACAGGGCAAAGCCGAGGAAGGGTTCTGAGCAGAGCTGATTTAGAAAGTTCCATTCAATAATGGCAAAGCCCTGGTGAGCATGACGGCACAATCTTGGCTGGAGAGAGAGAAAAGGACTTTTAGAGCTGCCTGGGTCTATCCCCAAAGGGCCCCAGTTCCTCGGCTCCTGATAGCCCTCTGCTGGTTCCAGCTCAAGCAAAGCTCTCAGAGCTAATAATTTTATGTCGAGCCCTGTGTAAAACCAGGTTGGATTAATTATTGATGCAAACTTAGGCAAATGAAAGCTCGCTCTGGCTTGGCAAGGTTCCCCTCAGCAAAATTAGCTTATGCAGCTCTCGCTGCCTCCTGGGGAGAGGCACAGGCTTGTCAACTGCTCCCGACCCACCCACAGGGATGTGCACAAGAAAGGGCTTTGAACCTCTGACTTGAGATCTGTGCCCAGAATCCCGGCCACTTCCTGATGCCATCTGTGCTAAGGGGTGGGGGCAGGCCCAGAATAAAAGAGAAGCTCAGCCCCGGGTCCTCCCGTGGAGTCCTCATAGCCAGGCCGTGAGCAGAAAACAATATCAGCGATAACAGGCTCGAAGATTCAATTCCATCCCATTTAATTAAACGGCTTCGGCGCTCACAAATCGCAGTGATGGATGTGAGCTCATGCCAGACGCACAGCTGCGGACCTGCCACACCGTGCACTTCTGAAGGTGCAGCAAAGGCCAGGTGGCCCCTGCAGTGGAGCACTGCACCAGGCGACAGGTGACAGGCATGACAACAAGTGCAATTCCCAGCCTGCACAGCCTCCAGCAGGACACACGCTTCACTCATCTGTTTCGGTGGCAGTGGTTCCATGAGATTCGCCTAGGTACCCAGCCCTGTGTGGGGACGGAAGCCACAGTTGCCAACGGTGGCGTCCTTGCGAAGCCTGCCTGCAGACACAGCAAGCAAATAGATTCTGGGGCTTCAGCGTCCTCTGTGCTTTCTTAGCAGCCCAGTTGGAGCGCCAGGGAAGCACTGTAGGGTAAGTGGAAAGCAGAAAGTCAGGGGGCTGCTCAGCAACCCGTTGGCATCCCTTGCACTGTAAGCCATGCCAGGATGTTGACATCACCCCACATAGCTGGAGCCATTCAGGAAACAGAAAGGCTAAGCAGGGAAGGTCATTCTCAAACACGCCTTATTGTACAGACACCGTGAAAGCACTAAGAACACCATCCTGCAGGAAGCAAGATATTCACACTCCCTCCCTCCCTTCCTATGCCCTGGGTACTTATCCCTTGCCTTCCAAGCAAATAGCAAGCTCATAGGCATTCTAGAAAGTAGACCCCTAAACAGACTAGTGGAGGGAACAAAACTAGAAATGCATCAGCTGAGGAGGAAAAAGCATTATTGCAGCCCCAGAGCATCAGGGAACTTGACCAGAGAAATTCCTGAGGCATTTCCCTCCACCTGAGAAACGGGCAGAAAGCAGCTTTTGCCATCTAGCCAAGAGCGTGAGCATCAGACCCATTTTAAAGGTCTGGGTAGACAATTCAGCAATATAAGCACTTGCCGGGCAAGTGCAAGGACCCGGATTTGATCCTTGATACCACATGCCATGTGGGCCCTGGAGTTCCATACTGATCACTGAAACCAGGCATGGTGGCACACACCTGTAATCCCATTGCTTGGGAGGCTGAGACAGGAGGATCACTATGAGTCTGAACTGCATAGTGAGACCCTGTACCAAATAAACAAACAAATAAATAAACAAGGATTAAAAAAAAGATCCAAAGTAATTCCACTGTTTAGTGCTAGTCTGCTAAACGGCAGTGGGGCATACAGGAAGTAAGTGTTATACTCTATAGTTCTCAGAGCCCTCGTTTGCCAGGTGGGTCGGCCATCGCTGATGACATGCACTTTCCAAAAGGCAACAGGAGTCGGGAATAGCTCTGGCTGAGCCTTCACTCCTTCGAATGAAGTCAGCAGGTATGTCTGATCCAGACGCTGTCTTGCTCCCTGAGGCTCCAGTGGTGAACAAGGCCTACCCGTTCCCTGCCTGCTGGAACTTCATGGTCTATAGAAAGACAGATATGAATGAGGTAGCGTCTCAAGGAAACACAAATCACCCACCGTCCCAAGTAGGTCCTGAATGAAATATGCAAGAAAAGGTAAGAAAACAGCCCTGAGATGCCTTCCCACCCTGGAGTTACGCCTTTTACCCCCAGGGCTTTGGACACAGCTGGCTCCTTCCTGTCTCCGAGACCTTAGCCTAGATGTCATCTTCTCAGAACAGCTTTCCCTGACATCGCTGCAGGCTTTCTCTAAGGTGACCCTGCTTTGTTTCCCACAAAGTACTGGCTGCTATCTGATGCTTCCTCTTTTAAGGTATTTCCTCCTTTGTTTATTGCCTGCCTTTGCCTGGTAGGCTGGGGGCCATCTGATGTTTCCCACAACAAGCCTTAGTAGAAACCAGTCAACATAAAGCCATCTGTGAAGGACATACAGCTGGAATACGTAGGACCAAGATTTCAACCAGTGATGAAACCTAAGGTACTCCATCCAGAAGGGACCAGAACCCACCACGTGAGAGAATAAGCGCTCAGCTTGGTGAAGGCGAAACCTCCAAAAGCATTCGCGCTCTCATGAAACACATCTGTAAAATGGAGTTGAAACACAGCCTACCCCCATTGAGGTATTGCACAGCGTATCTAGAACGGTTGGGCAGTGCTGCTGCTGTTGGTAGTAAGAATAAATGACATGGTGCTGGAGGGGCTGATAGCAGCCGAAGTGAAATTGTGAGCTTTAGGACATTCCCAAAAATATACAGGACTGAAGTTGACTTTAAGTATTACCAGAGTGACCAACTAACGCTCTTGAAGGCTTCATAACATCTTCCTTCTCACATGAGAAGATCCTTGTGCTGACCGGAGTGTGACTGGCCCGTATTTTCTACTCACCTTCAAGTTAAAAAAAAAAAGTGTGGCCAGGCAATATGAACCCAAGTTTAGAGAACAGTCAGATGTGGGCTCAAATCCTAACTCTTCTCTTTACCATTTGCTAGAATCACTAAACCTCTGAGTCTAACATTCTTCACCCAGGTAATGAAATCGAGGATGAATTAACACTGCGCAGCACTGTGCGTCGCACACAGTTGTGCTTGACGAGTGGCAGGTATTCTATAAATATCTACCACCAGCTCTCCGAGGTTCCTTACGTGCAGAAGTGTTGGTAAACTTCTTCATGGCTCCCTAAAGACCTTTTATCTCCCAAATCCATCCCTAATTTACTGAATGACTTTGGGACACAAACCCACCCTTGCTGAGCCTTGACTTCCAGCCTCTATTGCTAGAGTAGCCATTTTTTCTTATAATTTAATTATTCCCTCTGAGAAAGTGCCTCATGGTGCATATACTAAATTAAAACATTAATTAAAATAAAAGATGAGCTCAGCAACAGCTAAAATGGGAGAAGTAATATATACTGAAAATATATACGTGCGCACACATATACACCCACATGCACGTGCATGCATGCGTGTGGGCACACACACACACACACACACACACACACAATCTCACATGCCAGTCTCCATCTCAAAGCTCTCAGGGTCCAAGAATGACTTGAAGGCTGACAACTAGGGAAAACCGTCAGCAGACAGCAAACTTCGAAAAGATAAACCTGTGGAGTATCTCAGGACAGACGTTTGGAGAATAGAAGTATTTACCTTTTGCCCATTTATTCTTTCAAACAAAGGCAGCTGGAGAGATGCAGGTAGGTACTGGCAAAATGCACTGAGAAATTCTTCCTTCATTAACTGAGTACCCCCTTATGTGCTGCTTCACATCAGTTCCTATACACAGTGCCCCAGCGGTCCTGCTCCCACTGGCCCTGGCTCTTTCCAGGAAATTTGTGGCATTCGCTTTCCTTGATCCCATGCTAGATCATTTCCTGCAAGGAATCATCTTTCATCTATCAAACTTTTGCTCTTTGTTTTAGTCCTGCTCAGAATGACCTCTCCGACCAGCCTGCCTCGATCAGTTTGCCCCACTTCCTGTACCATTTCCTGAGCTCAGCTTTTACTACTCACTTTTCAATGAGTGTACTGGGATAAGGACCTTGTCATGTGAGAGAAAATATGCTAAACTGAGGGGAACCTAAACAATGATTTGGTCACTGCACCTGATACCCACACATGGGGTCTAAGAGTCCTAAGAATACCTGAGAAAAAGTCCATAGTGACAAATGTTATGGAGCAGAGCCAAGCCCCAGTCCAGACCCTCTGGCACCCAGGCTATGCTCCTCCTCCTCTTCCTCCTCTTAGTGTTATCCTATCCCTCACTGTCTGTCTCAGTCTTTCAGATCTCTGGTAATAAAATGTGGCATTGGTGTAGCTGACAGGACCTCAACGTTGAAGTAACTTGATTTTGAACCCCAACATGACTCCAGCAGTAGGCTGTGGCAGTCCCAGGACCACCTAAGTGGAATATGTTTTATAAGTATTATCTCCTCCAGGAAGCCTTTCCAATTAACCCAACCTATCCTGAACTCTGCCACATGGTTCAGCTGCTCATGGAGTAAAGAGTTGGCACAGTCTTACATTTCCAGGCTCCACAATGTCTCAGATCCTAAGAGGATTGACTCTTCACAAGTCTGTGTCTTCTATGTTACTGATAAACAGGACTTTGAGTAAAAGTTGGATTCCACAATTACTCACTCATTATCCAGCCTATGAAGCCACAAGAGAAAAGGCAGTCAACATGGAGCCCAGGAGCCTAGATTTGAGTCCCCTTTGGGTCCTCTTGCCTGGAGCTGTACTCTATACCTCATGTTTTAGGCTGCTCCTCCTCCCATCAATACTATGGGCTGGTTTTAGCTTTCCAGAGCATTAATAATAGCATTCTTGGATTGGAGGTGCAAACCTCCATCATCACATGCACCACCAATTCCTGCCCCAGGGTCTCCTCTTATCATCTTGTGGCCAAATGGAGGAAGTGCCGATCATCTGCCTGTGAACATGGAACCAAGGTCCACATGGAGTAAGCTTCATCTCTCATCTTGGCAGGCTGGAAAAGGCCTCAAATAAATTAGGGAGCTATTCTGGGATTTATTGGTAGGCAGCAGGCTTCTGGAATCAAGTAGCTTTGGCTAACACTGCTCTCTTTGGTACGTCTGAATTAGACAGTCACTGCACTGGGTCAACCAGCACGTCTACCAATTTATCGTGCTCTCTAAAGATGATCTCCATCTACTTGTTCTCCTGGAAAGCCTTGCTAAAAAGGTCAAGGTAAATTGATCTGACCATTCCACATGGACTCCTCACCAAGCAAATTGTACAAGGCAGAAAACTAGGTTTTGATATCAAGCGGGCCTGAATGACAGCCTACTTATAGTTTCCAACCAAAACATCTTAACACCTCTGAGCCTCATCTGAAAAATGGGAATAATGATATAACCAGGCCCAGATGCTTTCATAAAGACTAAACGAGAAAATTACATAAAATATGCAATGATGCCTGGCAAGTACTCCATAAATATTTGCTATTAACACTGGCTATATTACCATCATTATCTACATCATAACCACCAGCAGTAACAATAGTAGCATTAATCATTTTTATTAATTTAGTGTGTGTCTTGCTTTGCCAAAAACCCTGCTACCAGGGAAATCTCCATGAATGTCTTGGTATTTTTGCAGTACAATCCTAGGTGTCTCCAAGCTTCCATGGTTGTAAAGTATTTACTAAAACATGTTCTGAGATTTGAATTTGACTTGACAACACATTTTAAGTACTTACTGTGTGAATTAATTATGGGCTTTGTGGTAGGAACCTAAAAATGCACGTTAAGTCATTCCCTGCCCTTAGCTACTGGGAAACAGACAAGTTACCCGAAGACAACTCAGAGAAAAGGATTGTCAAGGAGATAGTCACTCATCCTTTATGGTACAATGCCCAACACCATCTCCTCTAGAAATCCATCCCAGATTACCCCAGAATCCTGAGTTCTTTCCTAAACAGCTTCATTGTCATAGTCGGGCAGCTTCTTAAAAAATCCCTTCTCTGCTTTCCTATGCACTTAGTTCTGTTATGTCCACTGAGATAATACTATGAGAATCCACTTCCTTTTCCATAGTTGTAAATGGGACATTCAGTGGAGACCGAATCCAGCTCCTTGGTTCCTTGAGCTCTGTGTGGGTCAGAGCTTTACTTAGAGGAACAGATTATAAATATAAGGAGCAGAAATTAACACAAGATATACAATGTATAAGGAATTGCAAGACTGGCTTACAAGAAGATGAGGAAGTGTACAGAGGATGTCCGCACACCCCAGAGTGAAGAATTCAGTCCCAAGGTCTGAAGCTCACTGCAGTGCTCTGTGCAGGTCTCTGTCTGTCAGCTACTGGGTCTGCGATGGGAAGACTGAGGAGTCTGCCATAGATGCTGCAAAGTCTGTGACTGAAGGAGAAGGATCCAAGCCGGAGGCCAAAGAGTCGGTGCTGCAAGCCAGGTGAGGAACTCTAAACCGAAAGTGAAGGCTGCAGCTCCTCCAATGAAATGGAACACTGACTCTTTCCTCAGCCCCTCTATGTGGTCTCTTTGTGCTGAGTCACCCTGGGGCAGAACCAATTGTGCCCCAGGGCAGAAGCCCCAGGAAGGAATCTGCAGCCAAGTTGACACAATATATTAACCTCTACAGCCTCATACTAAACAACAGAGTTCTCAACCTGAAGCTCAGCAGCTCAGTTTAATCTCCCTCTGGACATCCTAGATGACCCCGTTCTGACCTTGAGGTCTCTGTCTACACAATGGGCCTCTCGTGATGGCTGCACAACATGACTTATAGCAGCTGGCACACACTAGGACTCTCAGCAAGTCACCTCCACTCTCTCTTGCTTTTTCTTAGAAAAGCTACTGGCTGGTCACATATCCCTGTGTGGTCTGGACTCTTGGCAGGCTGGACCAGTCACATGTAATTAAAATTTTATTACTTTTACCAAGCAGAGTATGGAACATTTACTAATATAATTGCACTGCAATTGTTGAAATCAGTGAACAAAGGGCATTCATAAGGTAGTGCCCTCGATAATTATTGCCCCTTCTCTCTTGCTGATCTACAGCACCATGGTACCACCCACTAAGGACTTCCTACCACCCAGCAGAATCACCTCACTTTCTTAGAAGAAACATGGAACGGGGAACATGATTTTAATATTTGAGTCCCCTCCCAAAGTCATGCCGAGGTTAATCCCTAATGCAGCACTTAAGAGGTGGGACCATGAGGATTGGCTGAATATTAAGCCCTTATCAAAGATCTGGAGACAGTTTACTAGTCCTATTCTTGCCGTCCATCCTTTCTGCTCCATAAGTCTATCCTTTCCAGGAGAGACAGTAGCAAGGCACCATCTTGGAAGCAGAGAGCAGCCCTCATTACACTCTGGACCTGCTGGTGTCTTGCTCTTGAACTTCCCATCCTCTAGGACTGTGAGGAATGAATATGTCTTCTTTATAAATGACCCAGCCTATGGTATTTTGTTATCACAGTACATACCTTGACAGCAAGAATTTAGAGGGCTACACTTCTTTTTCCTCTTTGGGTATATCCCTTATCCTGATGGTAGGCAGAGGAGATGAGAGGAGAAAGAATCATGCTCTCGACTTCTCTCTGAATTCTACTGTTATCAAACAGCAGCCAAACAGTTCGGCTTAGACTTCATCGGCTGGTTTGCAGCACACTCTTTGGCCTCCAGCTTGGATCCTTCTCCTTCAGGATTTGATAATAGTAGAATTCGGAAGAGAAATCGAGGGCATGATTTGTTTTGTTGGGGTGAAAATAGGATACATACACATAAGTTTCTGATGCTTACCCCCTCCGGACACTCCTCACCTGAACAAATGTCTTCTCTACCTGTGTCTGTAGAGTCGTTAGCACTGTAGAGACTGTAGAAAATGTAAGGCTCTGACCCATATTATGAAATCCAAGGTAAAGAAAGTCAGCTGGCCCTAAGGTGGCTCTGTGGTGAAGCTGTAACAGCACTGACTTCTCAACACAGCTGGTCATTTGGCCCACAGAGTGGAGGAACTATGGTCATAGCTAATCATGGCTAGGATACGCAGTGCACCATGCGTCTTCAAGTCTCTCTCTCTTCTGAGTGTCAGACTGGCTTGGTAAGGTGAGGATCCTTTCCAGTTTTCAAGGCAGGAACAGAAGCCACAACTGGTGAGCTGACTGACTCAAGAGCACACAATTAGGAAACTATAGGTCAAACCATGGCTTCTAGGAAGATTTTTTTTTCTCGCTCATTGGGGAATGGGAAAAGCTAATGCTTTCCTGGCTCTGAAATGCTCATAAGAGGGCCTTGGTTCACCATCTGACACCGATTAAGCACTCCCATCCACTTCCACATATGGTACCTGATTATCTCTCCTCAAAGCGCACTTCAGAGTCCCCATGTCATAAATGACAGATTGACAGGCATCACTATCTGACTTTCTGTCTTCAACATTAGGAAATAAGCTCCGTGATTGCACTGATTTTGTTTAACAGTGTATCCTTAGTACCCTGCAAAGTTCTGGGCCCGTAGAGGAGCTTGATGATAATCTATCTACCAACTGAATGAATGAATTAACAAGCAACTAAATGAATAGCTCTCATTAGCTATGTGTGACTGGGAAGAATATCCTAGTCCTCAGATTCCCTTCTACAGAAGAACTCTCATTATCTCCTTCACAGAGCTGTCAGGAGACTTAAAGTAATAAAGCATTGAACTTAGTGCCAGACACATAGTAGGTTCTTAATAACTGGGAACCATTATTTTGTATCGCATAATGGACTCACATTTCAAGGCAAAGTGTTCTGTTTCCCTCGTGCCTTCTTTACCCTCAAGAAAATGAGGACTTCAAAAGCAGGGTCGACAGGATGTAGGGGGTCTGTGACATCACTCGGGCAAGGTCCATAGCACCATTCCCTTTGTGTTGGGAGTAGGGCTGTTGCACTGCTTTCTCAGCACTGAGCCTGCTGGTACATTCAGTATTGCCCAAACAGCACTACGATAATCAGTCATGTTCAAATACTGCTCCTGGTTCCCCAGCACCTGTGGCAGCAGGACAGCTAAACTCAGCTCCATAAGGAGTTTGGGTTTTCAAGGAAGAACACAAATACTGTGTAATCCTTAATGCTCCAGTGATTTGAGGGGAGCACTTTTCCCTGAGCCCATATAGTAGACCCTCAGCTTGCTGAATGCCTTCATGTGAAGAATTCAGCCGTGCTGGGCTCAGTTTGCCAATCTGTAAAATCCCTATATGTTATCCAATTTATAGTCTTGAAAATCCCATATATAAAGAAGAATGAAGTTAATCACAGCTACCATGATGGAAGCTTCATTGTGTCACAATCTACACTGAATACTTAGCTCCCTTGCCACATCTTCCAAATAGTTCCACTGCAGATTATTATCATCATTTTTATTCAGATAAGAAAATGCAGGCTCAGAAAGCAAAAGGAACATCCACAAGGCAACCTTGCCTGGAAATGGCAGAATGAGGATTCAAACCCACAATTCTAACTACACCCTGGTCAAAGCAGAATGAAGTGAGATTAGTCCCAAGAGGACAGTTGTTTTCTGATGCTGGTCCAGCTGTTCCACTAAGTTCAATACCTCACATTTCTTTCTTTCTTTTCCTTTTGCAGAACCAGGGATTGAACTCAGGCCCTTACAAGTACTTCACATTTCATACATTGTTTTTCCTATTTGCTAAATTAGTATGTTGAGCTAAGTGATATCCAAATCCTCTTTCCATTTAAACTACCCAAGAGAAGAAGCTAGAGGCATGGGGAACTTGTCAGATGGAGGTGGCTGGTCCGACTCCCCTAAGCTCCACTTGAAGGAAGCGGTTGTAGTGTTGTTCCCGGGTATGGAAGGGTCAACCAGACCTGGGATGCGATGCCAGTGCTGGCTCCTTTTTGGTGGTTGAGCTGCCTCCATGTCTCGATCTCCCCACCCATGAGATAGAGAAAACTTGTACAACCTCACAGAGGACTTGTGAGGATCAAAGCCCAAGTCCCCACCCAGGCCAGGGCAGTCCTATGGTGCACCCACACCCACCTCTCAGAAATCCTTCCCATCTGAGCTCCATCTCACTGCTCTTCTCAGTTCAGATGCTTCTGTCTCAGAGCCCATGTGCCTGCTTTTGCTCTTCTAGAGGGCTCCTTTCTCACTGCCTCATCTCCTTCAACCCTTTACAAAAGCATCACTTATTTGGGGTCCTCTGCAGACCACCAGTTCACAAGTGAAAGCCTCTTCCCACCCATCCACAGCCAGTAAGGGCTCCCCATTCCTGATCATGCTGTATTCATCTCTGCTGTCCATCTGACATCCTATATATCATCTATCTCTTCCCACTAAAATCTTGGCTTCACAAGATGAGAAATCTTTGTTCTACTGTGTTGGCGCAGCACCTCAAACAACTCCGGACGCATAGTAAGTGCTCATTAAATATTTGCTGAATTACCAAAGCAATGGATGGTGTTATTCAAGAAATATTTTCATTCCAATTCCTCTTCTTCACAAAAAGTCCTATTATTGACATTAAGAGGCCCTACTGGGAGTACATTCCCATGCTATGCATCCTGCTGGTGATACAACCTATAATGCCACTTTCAACACCTGAAGCTTCAAAATGCTTGATCTCCCAGTGTTCAGAGAGGCCTCTCTCACCTGTCATTTTTTGGCATCCTCGGTTCACCCAAAACCAGTCTCCCGGATGTGTTCAAGGAACCAGTGAATCTTTTAATTAAAGCAGTCGTCAATGATGAATCTGTTATTACAGAGCTTTACCTATGTAAAACATTAATAATACAAATTTCATTTGTTTATGTCAGTGCCAAGCATTAATTTTTAATAGCAAAATGTATGAGTTATGAAAGGCATTAATGCAAACCAAATCACCAGCTGAGGAAAAAAAGGAAATCTATTTTTTAGGGTAAGCAGTAGCAATGAAATATTATTGTGGCTTTCAGGCAAGGAGAGAGAGAAAAATTTTTTTTCTTCATCCTTCCAGAGCAATTAAAAGAAGGACCTAGAGGAAGAAAGAACTTTATCATCACCTTAACGTGAGTTCTAAATTAGACCAGAAAGCTATCACTTTTATCTGCTGGATCTCTGGTGGCAATTTCAAAGTAAGAAGTATATGCAAAATTGTCCTAATTACCCAGTCCAGCCACATTAATATTTCTGGGATAAAATATTAATAATAATTTGTTATATTTGTACAGCATGAACAAGTTTATATTATACTTTTATCCATTATCTCAGATGATCCCTGTGACACTGTAAGAGAGGAGAGTTTATTCCCAGCTTCCAGATGAGCTTCTTGAGACACCAAAAGCTTAGATGGCCAGACTAGAAGGGGAGTAAGTACTTAGAGAATTCTTGAAGGAAGAGAGGAAAGAGGAAGAGAGGAAGCCAGGCCACAGGAAAGATTTGAAGGGAGATGGAAGCAGGGACCTCACATTCAGGAGCTCTCCTTCCTCCACCCTTCCCCTCTCCAGCTTCACTTTTCTCTGTGCAATGGGAGCCCAAAGCCCAAGGCTACATCATCAGCCTTCATCCCTCCCACATTCAGCCAGTCAGGCTGCAGCAGGAGACAGGCAGAGGGAAGCATTGGAATTTCCTCCCCACCTCCTGCCCATGCTGCTACCATTACCTCCTGGCAATGGCTACACCCTCCTTAGTCTCAGCTTCTACCAGGAGATGCTTCCTCCATGGTACCTTTCTAAAAGGTGCCCTCAGAATGCCCTCGCCTTCCTTCCACCCTTGCTTCAGCCCAAGAAAGGGTAACAGCTTTCTATTGACAGGGGTCTCTGGTGCGTCTACCTGCCCTGTTCACTGTCTTATCACTGCTAACATCTTTACCAGGGTTCCTCCTTTAAATGCTTTTCAACTAAACAATCCAGAATTCACTAAGGCTGATTGTCTTTCCTGCTTGGAATCTGACTTTCATGACAGTTCTCTCATCTGAATATTAGAAATGGGCTCTATTACCATATGGGAGCTGATCGAAAGCAAAGATCAGCTGTCATTTCAAAGGAGCATCTGTACTTGCTGAAGAGCGTCCTTTAGTCAGTTAGCTCCAAACCAGCACTGGAAACAACGGTCTCAGATTTCTGGCTTTGCCTCATGCCCGTGGTTATCCAGAACATCAGAGGCAAGTGTGACCCTAATTCAGAAAGGGATAACACCAACGTGTAATAAGAGCTTTCTAGACAAGGAGAATGACAACATATCCATCTTGACATGTCTATTGCATTGTTCAATTATTTTAAAACATCTCTGTCCACCTTATTCTACAATATTTACACATTTACAAGGTACCTGTTAAGTAGGCATTATATTGTCCCCTGTGTATGTGAACATACGGCCTTCACACCACATCTGCAGCCCTTTTTATATTTTATTATGAGACAAGATCTCACTAAATTACACAAGAAGGATTGAAACTGGCCATCCTCCTGCCTCAGTCTGCCGGAATGCCAGGGTTACTTACAGGTGTGCAACACCGCACCCAGCTCTTGTCCTTACTTGTAGATTAACACAAGGAGGCTCAGAGTTTGCAGCCAATTTGCTTTCCTGACGCCATGGAGTTATTGTTTTTTATCAGAATTTGCCATTTCAGGAAGACCGCCTCTTGGTCAAGCTCAGCAATGTTTATGGCCCCATCCAATTCTCCCTATGAGATTATTTCCATTGAAGCCCCAATTCACAGATGAGGAAATGGAGGCGTGAAATCATGGGAGGATGGGCCGCCCCAGTTGGGAGATTCCAGAGCTTGAGCATACCTGTGAGGTCACAGATAGTCCTTCTCAGCAAGGCCAGAGTGCTGACGTCCTTTGTCCCCTAGCCTTGCCATACTATCCAGTAGCAGCCCTCCTCACTCTCAGCCACTCTGCCGCTTGAGTCCCTTGGGTGACGCCATTCCCAGGATCACACGGAAAATATCGCTGGCCCCAGCCACCTTCCCCATCCACTGATCAAATCACTTCTATGACATTCCTGTCTAGTTTTAATCTCACTGAAGAATGAAGCAAAGAAAGATAAAGTCCTAAGATGATCCAAGTAATTATTCTAGAGAAAGAGTTAACTCCACAGCCCTTTGACTCCTATAGATTTATTATTTTAATTTTAAAAGTAATACAATGTCATCATTACAATATCAAGCAGTGCAGAATGGAAAAAGTGAAAAATGAACTTCCCCCTCTTTCCAGCTATCTCTCCAACCCATTTCTCAGAGGCAACCATCATATGTCACTTATGCCTGTACTCTCCAACCCAAACGCTAACACATTTTATATAAATGATATTAAGCTAGATAAAATGTTCTGGCCCTTGATTCTTTTTCCCAGCAACATATCTCAGGGATTTGTCTATGTCCACACACTTCATTCATTCCCTCATTCATTCATGCACGCACGTGTGAGGTTCAAGAAAACATGACAAGTCACTCACTTGTCGCCTTGACAATCATCCGAGCAGTGGAAACTTGCCCGTGCCCACAGCGATGTCCCTTCTCTTATTACTGAAGCAAACTGAGGCTTGGATACCGAGTACAGCTCCTTTTACAGAATAGGAGATAGAGTTGTAAAGAAGTCAAGTAGCTGGCACAAAGTCACTCCGCTAGTTCCTGTAGACTTAGGATTGGGACCTGGGCAGTCCTACTCTGAAGCCCACAGGTGACATGTGACACCTGCTGCTGCTCATCTGCAGCGGGTTCACAGTCTAGGGGCTTGGGGGATGGGGAGACAAAGAGATGTATGCTGCGAATATGAACAGGACGCGGCATTTAAAGTAAACTAATTCTGTGAGACATTATGCTTCATGTCAGAATTCATTTAACCATTTTCCTGTGGGTGAATATTTGGGTCAGTTACAGTATTTCATGATTATAAACAGCATACAGTGAACATTTTGGTCTACTTGTTGCTGGGCAAATATATCAGAATCACAGAGGCACACAGAACTTGTGCTTTTTATTTTAATAAATATTTCCAATTGCCCTGCCAAAAGTGATGTCCATTTGCGCTCCCACGTACAGCGTGGGTGAGTGCTGCATATTCAACAGGACTGTCAGGAATCATTTAATCCACTGAAAAGTAGGATTTCCTTCCTGTTGCTATTTCCAGTTCTTTGTCTTTGAGCATATTTTTATATATTTATTAACTGTGGTCATTCACTACCTTAGGACAGAGTATGTGTGAAAGGGGAAAAGAAGAAAGCTGAGCAGAGCTCAAGAGACCTGGGATTTAACCCCAGAACCTAAATTTCCTTTAGGTTTGTGTCAGAAACCTCAGCTTCAGGGACAAGTAGAGGTCCCCAGCTTCTATACCATTTTGAGGGGATGACAAGGAACCCTGAGGGGAGACAGCCTCAAGACTTCACCAGCCCCCAAGGAATTTGGGATTATGTCCTGCCACCATGGTGCTGTTGGGGTTGCATGAGTCTATTCTGAGCTTATAGTTCACATATGGGGTCACTGTTGGCCAACAGAACTGCAGGAAACTTGCCTTCCATGTGCAGTTGTAAAACACATATGCTTCCCCCTCCTCCCTCCATTCTCTTCCCTCCTAAAGCCCAGAGACGCCCATGCCAGGAAAGGCATGGGGCACGTATTCACAAAAAAAGAGGAACTTTCCTCCTCTCCCTCCTCCTCCAGCTCACCCCAGCCAGACATTTCACAGGAGATTGAAGTTTCGGAAACAGACATATCTGCCTCTTAATAATCAAAGTAAGACTCTTGTGATGCCAAAAGTAAACGCCAGAGCTAGGCTGTGCCTGAGCTGTCGTGAAGAGAACCCTCCATTCTGCAAGACGGGGCACAGCGCACACAGCTGGCGGCAACGATGAGGGGGAAATTAAGGATTTCGTGTTTACACTGCAGCAAGACTCCGTTATTAGTAAATAACCAGAGGACTGATGCAGCTGATCTTTTCTAAGTCTCAAATTCTGAGATTCCATATTTATTCATTCTTTCAGCATGAGTCTGAGAAGTACTTGCAGACTGAGAGCTGCACCATACTGTGAGAGTACAGAAAGGAAAAGCACTGCCTCTGACCCCTAGTAACTTTCAATCTATGGGAGAGAAGCATGCAAGGAAAGCAGTCAATATGTTGTGCTGTGGATGGAGCAAAACAGTGTGTTCAGGGTCCGGTGAGAGAAAGGAGAAGAGACATCATGAAGGACACTTTCCAGGAAATAACGGCAGGCTGCTGCCACCAGAAAATGAGCTGCCCTCCAACACTTGGGCATGGAGACTTAGGTGTTTGAGCAACTGCGAAGAGGTCTTAGTGATTGGAACAAGAAGGAGCTGATTGTGAAAGTGGGCTAAGGAGCTCAGCCTCTGACCCAAGCCAAGCCAGTCCTAGGAAGGCTATGGGCAGAGATGTGCCCTGGTCAGAGTTGATTTTGCAAAGATGACTCCAGATCTAGCCTGAAGAATGGATTGCAAGACTGGAAGAGAACAGAAGCAGAGCCGATGTCTGCTCCAAAAACCTTGCATGAATCTCTGAGTAAGCCGAGAATATAAGATCAGGAGAGCACCAGGTCTGCCTTTGCTCTTGCCCCCACAAGAAGCAGCAATGACACAGAGATGGCCTCTTCTTTGTAGAGGCAACTATCCTACCAGAGTGGGGCCCTGCCAGGATGGTCAGCCTGAGAAGGAAGGTGAGGAAAGCACATGGGTTTCACATTATGTCTCCCAGGACATAATTCACAGCAGAGCTGACTGAAGCCTCACACCACACAGTGTCTAGGTTGGCCAAGCAAAAATGCTAGAACCTTCCATGAGGAAGCACATCCAGAAAGGCTTCCCAACAATAAACATCAACCTTAGAGCTTGTGGCAAAACTCTCAAAGGAAAAGAAGAAGTGCTGTCCTTTTATGAGCATCTTCTCATATAACAATATTCCAATGTCCTCATCGAACCTGTAGAGTAGAAACGTCACTATTTTATTTGTGAAAATCAGAGAGCTCTCCACGTGTGCTCAGCAGCATCTCACCAGATCAGAGGCTGAGTCCAGTTCTGTCTCAGGCTGGTTTTGTTCCCCCAGTGCACCACTTTCCATATAAATGCAGGGATAGAGATGGAGCTGCATCAGGCTGCAGTTGCTGCTGCCCAGTGGGGCCAATGGAAGGCGAGGAGGTGGCATTTTCTAGGCTCTGTCACCGATAGTATCTCAGCAATTGGCCAAGTCCTAACTTCCACTGAACTAACCAATCATGGGAGACATTGCAATACCTACTTACAGAGAGAGGCAGCACAGAGGAGCAGTTAGAAGTGTTGCTAGGGGCTGGGGAGATGACTCAGTGGAATAAGTGCTTGCCTGGCAAGCACAAGGGCCTGAGCTCAATCCCCGGCTCTGCCAAAAAAAAAAAAAGCTAAACCACAGAAGTGTTGCTAGGGAAGCCAGGTGGCCTGGCTCTGTCATTTACTAGCTGGAGGTCCTTATGTATACGTAACCTTACTGTATATGAGGGCCTCATTTGTAAAATGGAAATAAGAGTAGCATTACCTATAAGGTTGATGTAAGGGATGGGATTAGAAGAGTTAATATGCATGCAAGGGTTGAAAAAATGCTGGCTCCTCTGAGAGCCCAATAGTGGCTACTGTTGACTCTTCATGGGCCTATAGAGGCACTGTGTCAGGTACCAGAGGATGCAGAAGGTAGTGGGCCATCCAAGAGAGGTCTGTGTTATGTGTCTAGCTGTACTCTCAGAGCTTCATTCAGTCATGGGGTGGACTTCTAGAGTTTAAGATTAATTTATGATCCACTGAGATTATGGATGTGAGTGCTGCTGGGATTATGGGTGTGAGTGCTACACCCATCCTGGGGCATATAGCCTGCATGCAATTTAAGGGAGATAGACTTGCTCACTGTAGCCATTGTTACTGTTACTCCTCCCTTTTGCTCTTGCTCTTTTGCTGTTTTCCACCACCATGAACGGCTGCTCTCTGCCAGGGGCCACTCTGCCTTGGAGCCAGCTGAGTATGAACTGAAACCTCCATTTAACTGTAAGCTAAATGAACCTTTCCTT
The DNA here is from genome assembly GCA_002564285.1 of Tympanoctomys barrerae. Lineage (NCBI taxonomy): Eukaryota > Metazoa > Chordata > Mammalia > Rodentia > Octodontidae > Tympanoctomys > Tympanoctomys barrerae. The sequence continues at coordinate 1,872 of NDGN011348360.1, read as the reverse complement.
CCTACATTTTGAGTGTCAGGTATTTGTCCCAGCAATGAGAGAAGAGAAGAAAGAGCTTGGTGTGTTCTAGAACCTGGGGGGGCAGGTAGATGAGTAGAGTAGTGGCACCAGAGTGACACCAAGTGGGATTGGCGAAGTGGTCAGAAATGAAGCCAAGTGGGGCTTGGTGGACCTCATTCTAACGACAATAAGAAAGCAGTGAAGAGTTTTAACAAAAAATGGTCTGAGACTGTAACCTACACAGTCTGGATGCTGTGGTAAGAGGGAATGAGGAGAGACAAAGGTGGCAGTGGCTACATGAGTCAGGCAGCCACAGCAGAAATCTATGAGAGAGATAAGGAGCTCACAGGATGCCCAAAATCTATGCCTTCTTCTGTAACGTCTCAACCAATGTCCTTGAATGCAAGGTCATGGTCATACCCACTCCAACAATTCCTTGTTGCCAACTCCCCCACTTGGCACAAACCCTACCTTTGCATCTTTTCTCTTTGCCCTTTTCAATTTCTTTCCTCAATAGTCTTCTCCAACCCCATGTGACTCTCTTTTCATGTTGTGTCATTCAGTTGTCAGTCATTGTCAGCCACATCGGTTCTGTTGCAAGACTCATTGCTGGGATCAGGAAGCTAAGAAGAAAGAATAGTCATTTCCCAAAGCTTCCATAACACATTATCACATACTAGGTGATTTCACACAACAGAAATTTGTTCTCTCACACCTCTGAAAGCTAAAATTATGAAATTCAGAAGTTAGCAGTACCTTCACTGAAGATAGTGGAGAAGAATGCTCCCTTAATGTTCCTACCTTCTGGGGGCTTCTAGAAAACCTTGGAATGTCGAGCTCCTGGCTTTATCCCTCTAGTCTCTGCTCCACCTTCCCACAGTATGTTCCTTCTGTGAGTACCTGTGCCCTTCTTGTCCTGGTAAGGACACCTGTCATTGGACATAGGCCCACATTAATACAGTGCAAACTTGTCTTCATTTAACTAATTTACAACTACAAAGGCCTCATTTCTGAATAAGATCATGTCCTGAGATTATAGGTAGATAGGAAATAGGCAGATGCTTTTTAACACAGTAAGAGCCTTTGGTGAGAAATATCTAAAAGAAAACCAGGTCATTTGCACTACAAAAACTATACTCTCACTAACATTTCTCCAGGACATAATCTTTTTCCTGAATAACCTTGAGTGACCTCACCACAGGATATTTTCTGTTAACTTTACAACAGGAAGTATAGGCTCTGGAAAGACAGAAAAAATCAGAAGAGAACTTTTTCTGTATAAGACAAGAAAATAGGCCCAGAGAGGAGTTGGCCACTTTCTCTAATGGGCCTGGAAGCTGGTCTCCCAATGCACACTGGAGTTCTTTTGCAGCTTAAACACTGCTTTAGGAAGAAGATGCGGTACCCACATGGATAAACATTGGAGTTCCAAGGGGAAAAAGTCAATGACCAAAGGAAAATGAGGCAAGCAGTGTTTTATCTTCTCAAGGCTGTGGATATCCAAGGCCCGAGACTGGCAATCCTATGAGCAGAGCTGAGTGTTGAGTCTGACCAGAAAATGCCACACAGTTGTTGCACAGTTTTCTGCCTAGCCTACCTTCTGTGAGGATACCTGGCTGCAGGTCACACTATATTCTTAAGTTGCAAAGAGGAGACTGGTCACCTGTTGTGTTTATTGAACCTTTTGTAGCCAAGACTACTGGTGCTGATACTCACCTCTGTCCACTGATGAAAGGAAGTAGGCAAGTGGATTCCAGGGCTTCAGGTTAACAATGTTTGTTGTTGTTGTTGTTGTTGTTGTTGTTGTTGTTCTTCTCCTCCTCCTCCTCCTCCTCCTCCTCCTCCTCCTCCTCCTCCTCCTCCTCCTCCTCC
>NDGN011348342.1:0-14058 GCA_002564285.1 Tympanoctomys barrerae | reverse complement strand
GCTCAAAGGTACTAAAGACCTGCTTATGAGTCTGAAGTTTTTAAGAGCTACTACCTCAGCCCCGACATTCCTGCAACTGACATCGGAAAGCCATGGCCTTCGGGGCTGCAGAAGCTCCTTCCTTAAGAGGCAGTTTCTCAGTCAGGGCTGAGTGAAGCTGAAATCTTCACCCAGTTCTGGAGACCTGCAGCAGCCCCTGGGTTCTGGGACTCCAGGGGCAGGTACTGGCAGACAGGTGTACAAAGCGCTTGTAAGACAGGGCAGGGGAACCCAAGGCCTGCGAATCCTGTGACTCTCTCGGGAAAGGAAGTGGGGATTTTGCTGAGCTGGAGCAAGGAACGTGAATGGAGCAGCAGTGGACAGTGCCCCTGGGTGGTCCCCGTCCATACTCTGCTGTAGCTCCGAAAGACTCTCACGCTCCTCGCCAACTGCCTCCCCGTCTCAGGCTGTGGACCTCCCAGCAAGCAGGGCCAGAGATGGCGCCATTAGGCTGTTGGGGAATGGGAGGAGCCTGGCTGTGAACCTGCAGAGACCCCAAGCTGATGTGGCATCCAAAAGGGGCTGGCAGAAGGGACATGACGGTGTAGACCGGGCTCTCTCCCACTTCAGGCCCACACCAACATCCCCTCCTGAGCTCACAGCAGGCTCTCTAAGGATATGTGTTCAACAAGCACAGATTTTTATTCTATCCAATTTTCATGCTCACCAACAGCTGGTTTGGCTAAATTCTCGGCAATAGGCAAAGCCAAATGCAAGACACTTTCTAAACATCAGGGAGTTTCACCCCCTGATGGCACTGTGAAGGAGCCTGGTCGATGTGTCCAACTGAACATGAGATGCTCAGGCTCAGAGCAGTTAAGTTGCTGGCCCAAAGTCACCCGTGGGTAAGTGATGACCCCAGGCTTGGAACTTACATGGTTTAGTCTGCCGGCTTTCCTGCCTCCTGTCCTCTGGGTCTGCCTTCCTGCACCTGGCTCCACCCTCTGAGCCTGGGCCGTCCCTCCCTGGCCTTCCACAAATACCCTGGTCACTGCTGGGCACCCCTCATACCTTGCCATAAGTCCTGCTTCCCAGCACCCAGTCCCTGGGCTCCAGAACTGTCCCGGCTGGTCCTAGCTGCACCATGTGCAGACCTCCCTGGGGATACTTCGCAGAATGCTGCGAGAGGCAACACCAAGTCCTCCCATGTCTTGCACTGGAAGGTGTAGGGGAAACTGGCCCCTGTATCCTCAAGCCAGGCACAACTACTTTGGAGAAAAGAAGACTCCAAGTGTAGCTGCGATCTCCCTACCAACAATGGGCTCCCCAGTGGTCCCCAGCACTCCCAGCTGGCTGACCTGCTCCTTCTCCTCTGGTCCCCCAGGCCACATGACAGCTTGCCCACCTGGGGACTTCCCCTCCCTGGTTCAGGTACTCTGGCCAAGAGGTCCCATCTGTTCTGGTCTCTTCTCTGGTCCCCCACCCCAGCTCACCCATCACTCCATTCCAGCAGGATGTAAATGCAAATTAAGCTTCTGGCTCCTCAAGAGGAGGAGCCAGAGGCATTCCACTCTGGATGTGACCAGCAAGGTCCTGCAATTCCTGGACCAAAGAGCAGAGAACCTCAGAGGTGTCTGGGTGTTTGCCTCCTCACTGCCCACCCTCCCTGGGCTGACAGCTGCTTACCTCCCAGCCTTCAGAACTTCCTTAGGGACCTCTCTGACCCTTCCACAATTTCTGTTTGGAGTCCTGCCTTCTCCATGGAAACTCTTATAAATATCACGTGTGAACTTGTAAATATCTGTCTGCCCCCAGCAGTCCATTTTCCTGGACAAAGTCCTCTTACTTTATGTTGGTCTAATCTGCTCCTCACAGCTTGATTTGCAGTTAGTACCAGCAGCATTGATGAATGGATAGATGGACAAATAAATGAATCACGGGCCTCAGTTTCCCCAGTCAGGAGAACGAGGTTGGCCTTTCGGCTTTCTCCCAAGACCCTCCGTCTTCCATTCCCAACTTCCCTCGTGGGGGATGTGCTTCTGCGTGATCATTTGCTGGGGACTCACACCAAGGATCATGATGGTCCTTGCTTCCTTGCCCCTCGCTGGAACTGGAAGGAGCAGGAGCTATGCCACCCCCTGCCCATCTCAGGGACTGGAGACCGGAAGTCAGCTCAGGACTATCCAGGGCTCTCCTGCGATGCCACCACAGGCCTGTGACACACAGAGCCAGGCTTCCCGACCCCACCAGGACACGCGCAGCTGGCACAGAGTGATGGGTCCCTTGCCCACCTGCCTGCCCCAGCTGAACCCAATCCATGAGCTCCTTCACTGAGGTAAAGGCTCACCACCCTCCCTGCCCGATGCCGGCCCCACCAGTGGCACCCTGCAGTTGCACGAGCAAAGCTTGTCTAACGCATCAAAGGAGACAAGAGCCTAGAACAATGTAGAACAGAGGGGCTCACACCTGTGCGTCTGTGTGGGCCCTCTCAAGGGTCCTTCCCCCTTGGTTTTCTCCATAGATAGGTGACAGGAACTGGAGCTCACGCCTCTTTATTCACATATGCCATCACCCACTGTCTGTTTTCTCCAGTCAGGGACAGGTTGGCCCTTTCTCCCCAGACAACCTTACACCAAGCCCCCAGACTCCAAACATGTCCTCTGCCCAGTTAAGTGGCAGCAAGCGGCGGTGGCCAGTTCCTTCTGTGTGGTGTGTGGGGAGACTGAAGCCAAGAGCACAGAGCCTGCCCAGGGCATGCTTGGGACCCACTGTGCCTTCAGCGGGGAGGGAGGACTTGGTCCGGGCTCTGAGGACCCTCGCTGGGCAGTAGCCAACTCTGGCCACGTCGTAGGGAGTTGCCAATCTGGTGTCTAAGGGCCTCCAGCCTTTGAGCCAAGTTTGCAACCCCGGCCCCACCTGAAGAGCAGAGAAACTTGAGGCCTACACTTCCAGGCCCTCTTCAACCCAGCCTACCCAGAGGAGGCTCACATGCTACCTGCTACCCTCCCCTGCCAGCCCGTCCACCCAGAAAGGGGAATTTTAAAGCAGGGAGCTGCAAAAATCTGAGATATATATCAAGCCCACACTATGCAGAGACAGGAAGCCTGCAGCCTGCAGCCTGCAGCCCCTTGGGTCTACCTCTTAGCACTGGTGGTGTGTTAGGGGGCTCCACTGGCAGCGGGGGAGCCGAGGGGACCACCTCCTCCCCAATCAGCATCTCCGCCAGCATCGCGGTCTGCGTCCAGCTGCCACGGCTCCTGGGCCAGGGAAGTGGGGGCAGCAGGTGCACCTCGGTGTCCTCAGGCCCTTTTCTCCCTGACCCAGTGCTGCGGAGCTGGACTCACCTTTCTCTCAGGCACTTGGCAGAGCCAGGACTGCATGGAGGTGCCCAGGGTGGGGGCCGGGCAGAGAGAGGGATGTCGCCTGGGGCCTTGGGGCCCAGCATCTACAGGAAAGACCAAGCTCACAGTCAGGAACCCCGGCCAGGCTCCAGGTAGCCCACTGCCTGGTGTTAGCTATGCCCTCCATGTCTGACATGCAGGATACCAAGAACATCACGCCAGCACGAAGGGGGTTGATCATCTTCCTCTTGGTCCCGCACCCTGGCCAGAGGGAGCCCAGCCAGCCTTTATCCCGCATGGAATCCAGGTCTCCCTCACTGAGCCTCAAATCAAGTCCCCAGTCCCCCCCCCTTGTGCCTTGGCACTTCCTACCTGCGGCAGGTGGCCCTCTCTCTGAGGGCATGCCCAGTGGGCCAGGGGTGCCCGGCACAGGGGGCAGAGGTGACAGCATGGGCAGGAGCAGAAGGACTGCAATGCCTGCAAGAGGGTGCTTCAGTGGCTCTGTGACACCCCAGCCTGTCACCCTCCAGCTTGGGTGGGGACACTCACATGGCAGGGAGCAGCTGGGGGCATCACACAAGGACACGGTGGGCTGGCAGCAGGGACAGGATGAACACAGGAAGCAGCGAGGAGGCACCTGGGAGGAAGGATGAGAAGCCAAGCCCCAGGCAGTGACTTTCTAGCAACACCTGGAGCACTGGCTCTGGGCAAGTGCTGGCCCTGTTCTCTGGACGTGGGTGAGCCCATGGAGGAGGCAGGTCATAACCCCATTACAGAAAGCAGAAGCCCAGGTGGCGAGGGCCCGAAGGACCAACCCAAGGTGATGCCACCAAGGTGCAGAGCTAGTGGTCAGCCGCTTACCCCTCATGACACACCTTGGCCTGCAGCCTCTGTCTGAGGCCTGCTCACCTCTCCAGCTCCTGGACCTGCTGAGCCAGCACCTGCTGCTCAGCCCAGGCCATGTCCCGGCTCCTCTGCAGCTGACTCATGTCCTTCCTGGGGACAGTAAGCCCCAGGGATGACAGGATGTGGGGCTGGGGTAGTACCAGGCAGCCTCTCACTGCAGCAGAGTGCTAGCCCCAGGAGGCAGGAAGAGACAGTGGGAAGCCAAGGAGCAGGAAAGCAGGGGCATCTCAGCCCAAGCACCCAGCATGGAGGGGTGTGGACAGAGCCCTCAGGCTACGTGCTGGGCCCTACCTGAGCCTCTCGTTCTCCAGCATGAACTCCTGCAGCATCCCATAGAGGTTCCGCTGGGCCCAGGAGCCCCGTGCGCCATGCAGCCCTGGGGCTAGGGGAAGCATGAGGCGGCTGGATCCACAGGGGCCAAGAACCCATCCTTCTCCTGCTTCTGTCCCCAGGGAGAACATACCCTTGGGGTCCATTTGGTCCAGCTGGAACCGCAGACGACGATTCTCCTCTTGGAGTTGCAGCATTTCAGTCTCCAGACCTGGGGGCTGCTTTGCCACAGGGGACTGCAGAAAAGAGGCCCAGGGCCATCATTTACAGCTGCCCAAGCTGTGCGCTGCACAAGAACCAGCAGGTATGGTGGCATGGGGGCCTGAAATTCAGTGCATGCACCACTGGCTGGCTTTGCCTCCATCTGAGCAGCGGCTTGTTAGAACCACATCATCCCGGGGGTGCCTTCCTCGTTGCATTTTGGTTCTAAGTTCAACCCCAAGCTCAGTCTAGTCCTAAACTTGGCCCAGGTTCTGAACCCCAGAATGACTCTAAATCAGACACCAACTCAACTCACACTTAACCATGATTCAAATAAGCACTTGGCTAAACCCTGAGCCATAGCCACAGCTGGCCCTGTCCACCCCAACCCCAATGTCGAGTACAGGGCCTAGCACCCAACAGGGGCTTAGAAAACTCAGGCTCCAAGCGTTAACCTTTGCAAACTCTAGCTGTTGACCTGGGCTGGGACCCTGAACCCCTCCTCCTCAGCCACAGTTATACCATTTCTAGAATTCCAAATCCCAACTCAGACCCAGTCCTGGACTTCAACCATGAGGCCAGCTCAGGCTCTGAAGACAGCCTGGCTGTGGGAGACGATGGCCCCTTCCTGTCCCTCTGTTCAAATCTCCCCCATTCACCTTGGGGGCTTGTGGCCGGGTGGTGACCCGCTGAGCTCGACTTGCATATCGCAGGGTGCTGAGAGTCTCAGGAAGGCACTGGGCAGAGGGGGACACGCAGGCCACCTGGGGAGGATGCCCCTGAGTGTTCCTCTAAGGAGCCCCTTCCTTGGGACCATACCCTCCCTGCAGCACCCCTCAGGTACCATGAGGGTGACCCCTCGGCCCCCCAGTGAGTCTGCCAGCAACTTGGTGAGCTTGCTGTCCCGGAAAGGAATGTGGCTCTGCTTCCGCTGTGGGTCCAGCAGCAGGGAAAGGCAGTGACCTGGGGGGCGTGGGGAGAGACATAGCAAGGCCCTGAAAGGTTGCAGCACTTGTTCAAAGCCATCTTGCTGGAACACTGCAGAACTGGGACAACCAGGTCCAGGTGGCTCTACAGCCATCTGCCCACGTGATCTCCTTACCCACTCACTGGCGTTCACCACCAGACTTGGCATCCTTGAGCCACAGCTGGTCCTCTCCACCCCAACCCCCAATGTCAAGTACAAGGCCTAGCACCCAGCAGGGGCTTAGAAAACTCCTATCCAGTAGGTGAATGAAAGGAGTCTCAGGAGCAGCAGCACTATGCCTGACCCAGATCTTGGGATCTCAGTCTAGCAATTCAGGTGGATCCCAGTTCCTCCCTCCCCCCTTTCCCGGCCTCGGTCTTCCCAAGGGCAGGAGGAGCAGGCCGAATGTCCCTGAGAGGTCACATTCTGCAGTGTGATGCTTCTACTTCCTGAGTTCGGACACAATGCTCTGGCCCTTACAGCACACTGAGGGACAGCGGTATTCTGCATGAGGACTGGAGGTCAGCAGCTGAGTCACGGCCAGACGGGGCCTGTGGCTCCTGGACCGAACTCTGAGCGTGTTCACCTGCACTTCAGTGTCTCTGGGCCCTGCTGCGTTGTTCCTAGGCTCACCCAGGGCTAGCAGGCTGCGGTTGATGCTGTTGGCCTCGAGCATCAGCTCCCCACGGGATCCTGTGGCCGCCACCTTCTCACTGCCAGCCAGGTCGACGAAGCACAGCTTCCCACCAGCAGAGGGCGCCGCCAAGTCCGCAGGAGGCACCTGCTGGGGCTGGGGCTGGGGCACAGGGCTTGATAGGGACTCGGGAGGGACTGTCCCCACTGGAGTCCCAAGGCCAAGAGCTCCGGGCAGTGGCAGACGCTCTCTGGGTGGCACTAGGCACTCACCCGGGGGCGGCTGATGTACAGTGTGAGCAGCGCGTGGCTGCGGCTGGAGGCCTGGTTGAGAGTGTGGGCCGAGCTCCTCCTCCGGCTGAGCCCTGGAGGGAAACATCCGGGGCTGCACGCTGCAGGACGCACAGGCCGTGAAACAGAAAAGGAGCACAGGCCTGGGTGCAGAGGCGGCACAGCAAAGAAGGGCACAGAAAGAGGAAATAGTGTTGGGCCCAGCAGGTGCCAGAGAGGAGCACAAGAAAGATCCTCGGCTCCTTCCCTCTGTTGTAACGTGAAAGGAGGGAGTGAAACACAGGCAAAGAGATCAGCCTGCCTCGCTGGGGCCGGAATCTAGATTCCCAGTGTCTTATGTACCCGCCAGAGGGAGCTGCTCAATAAATCCGCTAAGAATGAATGAGGCTGGAAGGGAAGGAACTGATGGGGTGTACTCAGAGGGGTGCCCCTCAGGGGGCAAAGCGGAGTGGAGGGTCTGGAGACAAAAGGTAAGTGACCTGCAGCACAGTGGGGTGGCAAAACGTGGCAGGGTGGGAGGTGGCATGAGCCTGACGGGCGCTTGGAAGGCACAATCGGCCAGCCCTGGGGCCAGGTGGGGACTCAGTGGCAGCCAGGTTCTCCAAGGCATTTCTGAAGCCCCAGCTCTCTCCTGAGACCCAGGCCTCCCTCAGCGAGGGCACCCCGCCACACACACACACACACACACACACACACACACACACACATGCGCGCGCGCGCTGCCCTGAAGGAGCCGCACCCATCTGCAGAAGTTGCATCAGGGCCTCCAGGCCCCCGATCTCCACTACTCGCAGCTGCTCCACGTAGAAGCCCCGGGTCTTGTTCCAGCGAACGGGAAGGGGTCGGGGAGACCCCACACTGAGCAAGTCCCGAACCTGGAGGATGAGGCGCAGGGAAGGGCTGACTCTGAATCGGCTCCATCCAGCCCCAGTCCTTCTGGACAGGAGTCCCCACCTCCGCCTTGCCCCCCAGCGTGTCCCTTTCTTCAGAGGCTGCCTTGTTACCTGCTCATTATAGATCTCCAGGTAGGAAGCACGCAGGGTGACTGCAGCACCCAGGTGCTGCACGCGGTCCAACAGCCAGGCGAAGGTCCTCTGCATAATGCCAGCCAGACTGGGGGGTGCAGGCACCCCCTCCCCCTGAGGGCAAAGCTGGCTAAGCCTGTGGCGGGGTTGGCCACTGCAGCAGCACGATGATAAACTAACCTTTATATATGGCACTTACTGCACGCCAGAAACCATGCCAATGCCCCACATAGTATCTCATTTAATCTTCACTGACCAACAGACAATTCTATTTACAGAAGAAACTAAGAGCTTTATTAAAGGGTCCAACTGGCGAGTCTCTTTCCTCTGGCCCTCAGCTTCCTGACCCAAAATTAAGTAGAGCCCACCACTGCGGGGACGCCGGCACCTGGGGAGGAGGTCCCGTCAGCGTGTAGGTCTTCCCAGAGCCGGTCTGGCCGAAAGTGAAGACGGTGCACGAGAAGCTGCGGGCGGCAGGGGCGCGGTGGAATCCAGGCTGGCTGCCCGCCCGGGTTGGAGGCGACACGGGAGGGGACACCCGCCTCACTCACCCGCGCAAGGCCAGCTCGCCCAGGCGTCGCACGCCACACGCCCGGAACACGTCCTCCTGCGTGCGCGCTCCGTCCAGCACCGCGCCGAAGCGGAAGGCTATGTCTGGGCCGCCGCCCGGGGGGCTTACCTGGGATGGGCAGGGTGGGCGGTGTGGGGAGGGGCCTAAGGGAAGAATACTGGGGGGGGGGCAGTTGCGGGTTCCTAACCTGCAGAGTCCGGGTCCCAGAGCAGTGCAGCGCGCTCTGCTCCCCTCGACGCAGCTCGGCCGCGCTCATAGGACGCACCCTGGGACCCAAGCGGATGACACAGGAGCCCTCCTGAGGTCTCCTGCCGGCCCATCCTCACCCGGGTTTCTCCTAGCCACCTTCTACCCACCTGAGCACCACCTGGATGGGCGTTTCCTGCCCCTCCAGCCCTTGCTCCAGGTTCCGCGCGGGGTCCCTGTAGTCGTAATGGGAGTTGCAACAATGCGTCTCTGCCCCGCTGTCCCCTGGGAGCAGCGTTCAGGGCTCCCCGGGCCCCCAGAAGCTACTCTTACCCGTCGGGAGACCCGCGTTCTTCCATGTCCTGCTCTGAGCACGGCCTTGGCTCCACCCTCCTGAGCCTCATTCCTTTTCCTCCCGATACCCCCCTTCCCTAGCACCCTACCCAGCCCCCACCCTCCGCTGGATCCCAGGCAACCATCCATCCGGAAAAGCTCCCGCCAGGCTGGGGCTGGCTAGTTAAAGATTTACCCCCAATCCCACCCCTGCAGTCAGGAAAATCTCAAGCCAAGGCCCCCTAGCTAGGGGGTTCTGGAGTCTGAGGCTCCCCTGGTTTTGGACAGGCCATCAAAAGGGGACCCACAGGACCACCCAGACCAGCCTTGTCTGGTCCCAGATGGGGACAGGAAGCCAGGACACAGCCAGCCCGGGCAGAGAGGGACCAGGCTCTTGCTGCTCCCCCCCCACACACATCCTCCCTGCCCTCCCAAGGGCACCAGCCTGGTCCCAGCTCTGCACCCAGGGAAGAGAGGGGCTCCAGGGAAGATCTGAGAGCAGGTTGCCAGCACCTGGTTGGACACTGTGGCCCCTACCTGTGTGACATGCCACATCTAGCCCAAGGCCACAGGGTCTGTGTGTCTGCCTGGTGTGGCTTCTGACAGCAGAGAGGTCCCGGAGGGCGTCAGGCAATCGCTCACCCTTGTGCCAAGCTCCAGGCTGGTAATCCACACACACCTGCTCCCAGCTCCCGGCTGGCTGAGGCTGCAGGTGAGATCCATCCAGCGTGCCGTGTGCGGCCCTGGTGGAGGGGGCAGAAGACTCACACTTCAGGAAGGCAGCAGTGAGGCGTGGAGAGTTTCTCCCACTGCCCCTAAACACACGTTAAGGTGACAAACCCTAAAAGTCACCCCACCCTGATGTTATACTCTGTACCACCACAGATTGCAGCCAGCTACCAAAGCCATCCCTACCAGGGAATGAACTACCTCTGGCAGCAGTGAGCTGCCCATGACCTGGAGGTGTGCAGGCAAAGCTGGCAAAGCTGGTTGACATTTTAGTTACAGGACCTCTGGCTGCATCTACAGGGAGGGTTCTGTGGAACAAAGAGTCACATCTCCTTGCTCTGCCACTGATTTGCCACCAAGTTTTGGCCTTTCTTAGCCTCTGTGCTATGAACAGGAGTTCATGAGCTCTTTGTTTTACATGATTGCTCTGAGATTTTAATCTGACAATGTAGTTGAAAACAATCCTTCAATCATAGAGAATTATCTAAAAACACAAATAAAAATCCCTAAATGATCTCTAAGATCACCTTCAACTCTGGATTTCTTTCATCTATTGTATGTTTTGGATTGCTGAGGTAGATAGGACAGAAATTATTGCCTGTCTTTCAGAGCGAAGAAGAGGTGATGGCAGATGACATTATTGGAAAAATAACAATCCAGGGAGGATCTGGGATTCAAACCAAGAGCTATTTGCTGCCACAGTAAACCCCCACCGTGCTCTCTCTGGGAGGCTGCCTTTTTGGTTGTAAATCCAGCAAGTGAACACCTAGATACACTAAAGACCCTTCAAGGAGCTCAGGCTTATCGATCATTTGCATCTTGGAGTGCGCTGTTTTAGCAGAAGGCACTTCTGTGAGCTGCCCTGGGGGGTGTGCTGTCAGTACAAAGACGAGGCTAACTGGGAGGGTAGCTGTTCAGTGGGGATTTTGCACCAGGGTTCCCAATCTGGGTCAGAAGTGCGCAGGAGCAGGAGCTAAGCTTTGCTACTGTCCTCTAACAGTGACCACAGACATCTGCTACCCTCACATTGAGCATTCCTGAGCAAGTTTTCGCTTAGCCTCCTCTATGTCCCAGACTTCTAGGCACTTGGGAGACATTACTGAACAAAACAGATAAAAATCCCTGCCCTCTGATGAGGTGGGAGAGACAGGAAAGCAACAGGCTCTGGTTTGTGTCTAGGTGTCCCCCAAAGCCTCATGCTGTCATGAGACAGCTTCTGGAGTTCGTGATTGGTCATTATGGGTGTGGGTGCTACACCTCCCTGGGGTAGGGAATTTGTATTACAGGCTAGCTAGCTGCCTGAGCTGCTGCCGCTCCCTTGGTTCTCTGCTCTTTGCCACCATCACGAAAGGTTGCTCTCTGCCATTTGCCACTCTGCCTTGGAGCGAGCTGAGTAGGGACTGAAACCTCCACTAACTGTGAGCTAAATAAACCTTTCTTTCTTTCATTTTGGGTGTCGGGTATTTGTCCCAGCAATGAGAGAAGAGTAACTTAGACAAACATAAGCATAGACATAATTTACATTAAGAACTTCTGTGCTATGAAAAATGCCAACCAGAAGTAAGGGGGACTGTGAGTGTTGGGAATGAGAAAAATTGTGGTTTAAGGAGAGGGTCATGAGATCCCTCACTGAGAAGGCCTGAGGAGTAAAGTCTCTTAGCTAAGCAAGCAGATACTGGGGGGAAGATGATCTCCAGTGGGGGAAGTACCCAGTGCACACACTGTGCAGTAGAGCGCAACTAGGTATTTAAGCAATACAAGAACAAGGTGCTAGAGGACTCTCATTGAGAGGCTGGCAAACGAGGTCCCAGGGGCTGGGGGGGGGCCTGATCCCAGGTGAGACTTGCAGATGCTCAGCTTTGGCTTTTACTCTGGGTTGATAAGGGAGAGAAGTGCTCCAGTCTTGAACAGAGACAACAACATTTGTTAGGATATTGGATCAAGTGTGGAAGAGAAGTAAGGGTGAAATATATAAGCTCCCAGCACATCTTGAACTATTGCACACCGATGGCAAAGAAAACCTCGTAAAAGCGGCTATAGGAAAAGTGCACAGCTGGCACACGAGCAACCGCAACCCCAGCAACTGTTTTCTAGCAGAAATTCTGGACACGTGCAGACAACAGGATGATGTATTAAAGAGCTGCACTTTCAGGGATGGGAGGAGGAGGAAAAGAGGAAGGTGCAGAGGAGAAGGATAAGTGCAAAGATGAGGATGCTATATGTAAATGCGCCAACTGCTCATGATTAATGTATTCCTTACGTGCCACACACATGTACTTAAGAAATTTTGAAAAATAAAGAATTTGAAAATAAAACAGTTGCCTAGGATACAGCCCAGGGGCACAAGCTTGGCAAGTACAAGATCCTGAGTTCGATTCCCAGTACTAAAAATAAACAAACAAGGGGGACGTGGAGACGGCTCAGTGGAATAAGTGCTTCCCTGGTAAGCACAAGGGCCTGAATTCAATCCCCAGTTCCACCAAAAATAAATAAATAAATAAACAAATAAAATAAAATGAAAAGTCAACCTAGAACTATATGCCCAGCACACATATCCTTTACTAACATAGGTAATTAGGTATTTTTGAACAAGTAGAAGCTATCTTAACTCACCTCTGATCAGTCACTACTACAAGAAAAACCAAAGGAAATTTGTTTGGTGTTGAATGGAAATGAAAATGAGGGCCAACCAAATAGCTCACTGGATTAAAGCACCTGCAAGCAGGTGCAGCGGCCTGGGGGTTTGATCCCCAGGCCTGCCATGCCAGCCCCACCCTCGGGGTGCACTTAGATGGCAATTGAGACTGGGTGTGATGGTGCATGCCTGAATTCCCAGCTCTTGGGAGGCTGTTAACAGAGGGATCACTACAAAGTCAGATCTAGTCGTAAGACCCTGAACACCCTGTAGACCCTTCCCTAAAAATACAAAAAAAAGAAAAGAAAATGGTCCTATATAGAAACATTAACTTAGAGGAGGAAGTAAAGGGCACCAGAAAGAAGGGTTATAAAATCACTGTGGTTGCCTGGAAGAAATCCTAATGCCTTCGTATCATTATTATAAATAACTCTACATGATAATAGTATAAAGCCTAGGAGGGTCGAGTGCAGTTAGGCTGCAGAATTGGCTCTGCACTTGTTTGGGATATTATAAAAGCAATTCAAGCCAGATGTAATAGGTCAGGGGTGCAGAGCAAAATCTTTAAGGTAATTGCTTCAAAAATAAAGTTAAAATTAGAGAAGAATAAATTAAAATTCTTTGACTCACAAGAGAACAAAAAAGGAGAAACAAAATCACAAAGAAGAAATGGAACAAACAGAAGATAGAAAACAAGGTACAATTAAGTCCATTTATTCCAGTAAATGCAGCTGGCCATCTGCATGCTCCAGTTCTCAATTAGCAGATTCAACCAAACATGGATGGAAAATATTACAAAAAGTGCATCTCCACTGAATATGTACAGGTAGTCCTCACCATTATTTCCTAAAGAACACAGGATAACAACCATTTACAGAATGTTTGTCTTTTTGTTACAGAGAATACAAAACAATAATAAAAAAAAATTATAAGTGGATACAGCATTTCAGTAAAATAATATGAATTAGACAGTATTTGTTGTATTGCATAGTGTTGTCTTCAGATGAGCTGTTCAGATTATCAGATATATGCATGCAGAATTAGAAAAAGAAAGAAAACATGATAAGAAATTAAGAAGAGAGAAAAAATTAAGCTTTAACTGTGCCTTTCCACAGACCAGCAGAAGTCCACAGTACAGTCGTCCAAACCATCCTGCTTACATACATAGAAAACTGTTTCCCCTGCTCCCTCTCCTGTCCTTCTCCTCATCTCAGTTAATTCCTTCCTTTTGAATGGGTTCATTCCCTTTCTCACAGTATCTATTGTATCTTTCAGATTTTATTTACTTTTTTGAGTTCTTACACTAAGGAGACAATATGATATTTGCACATGTGGGTCTGATTTATTTCATTAATATGGTCTCTAGTGGTATTCATTTATCTTGTATCAAGTATTTTAAATAATCTAGATATGAAGTATATGTGAAGATTGCGTACGTTGTATGTAAATACCATGCCAGTGTTATATAAGGACCTGGAGCATAGTGGATTTTAGTATCCTCAGGGTGTCCTGGAAGGAATCCTCCATAAGTTCTAAAGGACCATATTTATTTATTTATTTTTAAATTTGTTTGTTTGTTTATTTTGTGTGTGTGTGGCCAGTTCAGCCCACCAGGGGCCGGGGCTGGCTGGCATGTGGTGCTGGAGGATTGAACAGTGGTCCCTGTGCTTTGCTTAGCTTAGCTTGTTCTAAGTAGGTGCTTTAGACCACTGAGCCATCTCACCAGGACCATATTTATTGATGGTAGTATGTAGCTAAATATTTCAAATAAAAAGTACAAAGATTTTCACACTGCTTACAAAAAAAAATGTATGGTTGTTTAAAAAATGTAAAAAGAAGCACACATTTGGAGGCTGGGACAGGAAGGTCCAGGCTTAAAGCCAGCCTGGGAACTCAGTGAGACCTTGTCCCAAAATAAAATATGACAAGGG